>JANHAO010017187.1:0-14078 GCA_026873985.1 Saraca asoca
CCAAAACTATGCACAAAATATCAAAATTATACATACTAATAGACAAATGTACTAATTTCCCAAAATAATTTCCCCATGGAAATTGCAATATTTATAATAAATAACAAAATTATAAGTATTTATATTATTATTATTATTATTATTTATTTCCAAATTTATGAAAATTCATAAATGTGAGAATTTATAAAAACATTTTCCAAAAATTACCCCAAAATAAAATTCTGAAATTTTTTTTTTTACTGCCTGGACAAAACGACGTCGTTTTAAGCCAAAACGACGCCATTCCCGATTTCATAATACTGCAGTTGGCTGCCAGTCAAAATGACATCGTTTGGGTTATGCCTAAACGACACCGTTGAGATCCTTAAATAGAACGACATCGTCCAGCTGAAAGGAGCGTACTCACCCGGTTAAATCGATATGTCGTTTTAGACAATATTAAAATGATAGCTCGAGCTTATGATTTATACGACATGTTGTTTCACTTAAAATGAAAACGACATGTCGTCTGAGTCTCCTTCAACCTCTGTCCGGGTCAGACCGACCCAAAAATGATCTGATGGAGCCCGAAACTTAACCCGGCTATTTTTCGACTATTCCAACGTTAAAATTTTTGATTTTTTTTGCCCAGAAATGTTGAAAATCAATTATCCTAATGATTTCTCAACCCAAAATGCAATAAAAACAGAAATGTTTTGTAAATCCAGAATTTGCAAAAGAACAGGATAAATTTTGAAAAGAGGCTTTAATTCAAGGCTCTAATATCAAATGATGAACTAAATATCCAATATATGCTTGTAAACGCATATAAAACATAAGGAATAAACTGAAAATGGAAGCGTACCTCCAGCCATTGCTTTGTTGTTCGGGTTGGATTTTGCTTCAATATTACAAAAGTTTTCTCACACTTTTCTCTCTGACTTTTGATGGTGTATGAAGCACGTCAAAAAGCAATAAGAGGACCCCAAAATCTCATATATATATATATATATATATATATTACATTTTCTTCCATCAAGAAACAGCCAACAGTTACCACTTTCAAATGTAGCCGTTGCAACAACGATTGCACCTTTCAAAATGTCAACGGTTGCACCATTTCAGAATTAGCAAAACGTTACAATTAATTAATCAAATTAATTAATATAATCAATTATCAACTAATGTTAATAATATTGTCTATTGATTGCCAAAATAGCCTTAGTAGCAGGGGTTATTTTTAAGTCAGAATAAAAGAGAATGACAAAGAAAAAAAGGAAAAAAAGAAACTCAAGTAAATGGATTCCACACGCGGGGAGCTTCAGAATATCGTATATCACATGGGTAAGAGCCAACCGATCAACAAAATGCTCAATATATTACCCATTGGCAAAGTAAAAGTTTCTGTTATTATACCATTGCCTTTTCTTTTTCTCATAATATAATAGAAAAATCAATTTAAAACAAAATTAAGAAGGTTCAAAATTGATATAAGATTAAGATGACGTCCTTATAAAACAAAGAACAAAAGATTAACGTTAAACTATAAATTAGTGTTCATAAAACAATTTCATTAAAAATTATTACCATATAATAAAAAACTCATATATACTCTATTTATATTGATAATATGACACTTTCACGCTTAATTCAAGGAGTTTTGCAGCTACAGAGCAATCAATATAAATCACATGAAGACAATTTCTTCCTAATATATTACCAGGAAATGATCAAATCTACATAAGTAAACAAACTACATGATCCTGCCGACATATCAAACTTGAATACAGTTCTTCTGGAATTTTATTCACTTAAAAAGAGCATGTAAATCTGAGCAGAATAACATCCTCCCAGAGAGTAGGAGCTGCACTTCAAGCTTTAGTCAGCAATGCCGTGGATCGTGCTCGTAGATTCAAAAATATTCCCCTGGAACAAAATACATTGAATGTTTAACCTTAAGGTTCTCATTTTCACAAGCACGATGATGATCATGATTCATGAAGTCAAGGAAAGCAAAACAAATTTACCAGAAAAACGCAACTAAGCTGTGGAAAATGACACGCAACTGAAGAGGCACGTATTGATGATTTATCCAGCCAGCAACAGGCCAGAACTGCATTTTAAGTCATTGGGAGTTTCTAAAATTAGCAAAAGAATGTGTTTTCAAGGAAAACATTTGCCTATGTTTATAATGGGAACAGAAGACTACCGTCCATGATGTGTACTGAACCGATGGATAATCCTTCTTCACTTTTGCTTTCACATATACCCAAGGTCTCCCTGCAGTTCAATTTTTTCATCAGAAACATAACCAGCTGGTATGCACTCTAGCCCCAAAATTTGAAATTTACATGCCAATTTACCTTTTACAGGTTGACTTTCCTGGAATTAAACATTCAGTTCTTTTTTATTTATTAATGTTGCTGTCCAAGGGCTGACCAGGGAATTCTTTGCATTCGGTGCTCTATTTTTGACTATAAATATCCAATTGGAACTAATTTTGTAGTTGATCTAAGTTTCCATCTATATGTGTAAGTATATCCATGTGCCTGCAGTGTAAATACACAGTTACACTGAAAATGGACTGACCTTCAATAATCAATCCATAGTAGATCATGAAAAGCAAGTTGTTCCAAGGAGATGAGGTCAACTGTTCAATCAAAACCTGTACAAAACAAAGAAATTAGAGGAAGAACAAAATACTTCACACTCACATATGAGATATGATTTGTCATCATTTTTAGCTTTAGTTTAAGTTAGCTGATTACCCAGGCCTCAATTAGTTTGATGTTAGACATCTATTATGCCTTATTTTATATTTGATTGACGCTCAAAGTCAAACACCCAAATGAACAAAGAAACAAAGCAAGCACAAATGCCTGAAGATTCAGAAGCGTCAGCAAATGACACAAGCATTTGCCATAAAGCTTAGGCTCTCTGAGAAAGAAACATAGCAGATGATTTAGAAGTCTACCTTCTTAGCTACAGTTTTTGAATCCTTCTTTCCTTTGAAAATTTTATCCAGTATTATATAATAGAAATGTCCAAACGGTCCAAGATATGCAGCTCCAAACATCTGCATGAAATAAGCGATTAATTTATTTATAAAACCAAAGCACATGCCACTCAATACAGTAATAATTGAAACTTAAGCAAGCATTACTAAATTGGCTGCTAATTCCATCTATACATACATTGCATAGTGCATTACCATAGATTTTGGGGTCAAAAGCTAAACATGACACCTAACATCTTTCCATACCAATTAGTCCTGGCTCTTCATTTATAATGGGGCCAGAAATTATATAAAATTTTCACTAAACTCGGTATTATTTCAAACTGCTTAGGATTATATGTCCTAAATTTAGGTCTCCCAGGATTGATTGAGAGAGAGAGAGAGGCTTACCACTTTGAGAATAAGGCGTCTCAGTTGAATTTTTTGTATGCCGGTAAGCTTCTGAGACACTATGTCGCTGATCCCCGACAACACGCCAGCTGTGATTACCTAGTTTAACCCCAAAAACTACACATTTTTTAACCAGACATTTTTACAGTGAAGGAGGGGAAGGAGAAGAGAGAAATTTATATAAATTGAACCCAGATAAACCCATTAATCAGTTAGCTATATTCTACAGATTCCAAAGAAGGGGGAGAAAGGAAGTTAGCAACTTTGAATTCAACTAAAGTTGTCTTTCTCGACCACAAACAGGAAGTCAACGAATAACATAACTAGATTTTGAAGAAATTGAATGAAAGATAGATAAGAACGAAGAAGAAGGAAAACCTTAGTTCTCAAAGGGTGTTGCTGGAGCTGTTTCAAGTACTTGTTTAGTCCATTCTTTGCTAAAGATCCCATTTTTGCTTCAGGTTACAATCGTTTGAGTGGAAGCTATTCCCAGTGTGCGTCCGACCTCTGTATGGCATATTCGCTGCAGTCGTTGCCACTGAAATATCTTTAAAATGGGCCCTGCACCTCGGGCGGATTGCCCAATAACATTTGTTTACTTTTGCTGATATCCGATGGGCTAGGCCACTCTAACGTGCTATTGGCCCATCTTAACTTGTTCCACTGCCAGTCTACTCAACACTATATTCTTAAGTTAGGTCTTTGAATTATGTGGCACTAAGGCAAGTTTTTACCCTTTTTTTTTTTTTTTGCGCATTCCAGATTTATTTGATCATAGATTTTTGCATGCAACCCTCCAATTAAAAAAAAAGTTGATTGCAATAAATATGTACTTCACTGCATTACCAAAAAATAATACCAATTGACTGACATTAATTAAACTATTATTTTCTATTGGTATAAATTACATAATTATTAAACGAGAAAATATTTTGACTTCCTTAAAAATTTCAAGAAAATATATGATTTTTTTTTAAATTTCAAAACCTACAAAAATCTGTCTTAAACTTTAAATTTACTATACATTTCTTCAATTTAGTCTTTTCTGTTTCTCAGCAATGATTTCTTTCTTTTATAGCTAAGTAAAAAGGTATTTTTAACAAAAAAAATAAATATCAATTTTACCTCTATTTTCATTATATAAGCACATAGTTTCATTTTCATAATCATTTTTCTGTTTTCCATTGAGAATCTCCACAATTTTTTTAACCATATTTTTAAGTGTTCACAATAGCTTTAAAAGTAAGATTCTTTTTATCAACGATAATTTTATTACTGTCTAACTTTATTAAACAAGAAAAAATGAATAAAAGATGACTTATAAAAATGTTTTTAACATATAAAAAAAATTGTTCATATCTTATAATAGACCTCTAAAAATTGTCTTCACACAGGTGAGAAATTAACAAAAACATATTCATATGTAAAAAAAATTTATAATTTCTTATTCACACCCAAAAAATAAATTAATTAATTAAGCATTTAACAAATAAGCTAAGAAGGAAAAAATAGCAAACAAATATAAAAATTTGTGTGTTAAAAAAGGCAAAAAAAAAGAAGAGAAAAAATACAAAATAAATTTTTATGCTAATTTTTAATTAAGTTTTATAAAAGATTACTCTTATTTTAAAGATAATATAATAATTAAATATTATTTGACTTATAAATCATATTTTTGACTTAACAAACAAATATTTAAAAAGTATTTCATTATATTTTTTTTAAGAAAATATGCTTAATTGAGGTAAACAAATTAGAAGGAAGGTTTGTGTAATTTTTGTATATTTCAAAGAAGGTGGATATATTTTTTTTCTTATAAAAATATCTTTTTGAAATCTGACTTCTCTAAAAATACTAATGAAATATAATATAATATATACTAAAATGCAATTTTGATCTTCCTAAAATATAGATGGTGTGATTTTGGTCTCCCCGATATTTTAATTGGTTTAATTTTAATTGTTCTTTTAAATTATCATCTAACTATTAGTGAAAAAATAAACATTGAGTTAAAAGAAGTGATTTTATTGAATATCACAGACTTTTTATATTATGATTTACATGTATATGATGTCTAATAATGAGATATCATCTTTTTACACACACAAAATAAAAATAAATTTAAAGAAGAAAGAAGACAATAGTTAATATATATATATATATATATTAATTAGGATATAACGGTATATCATAGTAAATAAACACGTCATGCGACTTTATGTTAGTTTTTTTGTTAATAATTAGATAAGAGTATAATAAAAGGACTAAAATTAAGTTAATTAAAATATTAAAGTGTTGGTCCTTTTTTACTTTGTATTCGCTCAGCAGATGTCTTTAAATTTTCTTTAGAAAATTTCCAAAGAAAATTATTAAAGTACAACTTATTGAAAGTAATGACTTATATTGGAAAGCAAGGAATCAATTTATCACAGGATGAAGATTTATTCAAATAGCAAGACAATTTATCAAAAAGTTTGCATATGCATGCAGTAAAAATAAAGAATATAAGGATTTTTAAAGTGGTTCCACTTCAATTGAAATTACAATTAAAGTGTATATCTATTGTGACAGAATCCTCAATCGGATAATCCTTTTATTAATAACCACAAGATTTTACTTGGCTCTTAAGAACCAATTTTACACAAGATTTAACCGAGCTCCTACAAACCAATTTAGATATAAAAATTCTTTCATCTCCTACAAATTATAATCAACCTCACAATTTTAGAAAATGTAAAAAGAAGATCAACCTCTTCCTTTATATCTCACATTTCTATCAACCTAGAAATTTAAAAACAAAAACAAGATTTAAGGATAGAGATACAATACTTGTATTGAAAAGTAAATCTCAATTATCTAGTGTGTGATTTTCTTTCAAATTAATCTAAAATACTTTGATTTGAAGAAATTAATTGAGGTAGAGATAGATAAACTTTATACATGGTTTTCTCTCTATTTTTCGCACTATCTGATATGAAATTTATGAAAAGATTATGTTTGAAATGATGCTTTATTCTATTTATAGTATGGTAATTGACATTTAAAAAATAATTAATTTTTTGACTGTGAATTAATTCAAGAATTGATTTAGAGCAGTTCCAACTTATGAATCGATTCGTCTATGAGTATCATTAAAAACTTCATGACTGAATCAATGTGTGAATCAATTCACACTATCATGTTAAAAGGTATGAATCGATTACCTAATTAATTCAAAAAAATTCCTAACTTTTGATGAAAATGATTTTGAAAATAATTCTATGAGTATCATTAAAAATTCCTAATCAATTCACACTATCATGTCACAAGATTTTCTGTATGAATCAATTCACACAGTGAAAAATAATTTTTATAAAACTTTCATTTGTGAAGTGTTGACATCGAAATTTGGTTCGTACGGAGAGTTCCAGATTCTGGCCAATGGGGGTGAATTCGTGGACCCAATGCTGCTTCCCAAAGTGTGAGAGAGATGAAGGGAGAGGAAGAAGGAGAAGGTGGCGTTGTGTTTTTAACGTGGTTCGGCTAAATCTGGGTGGTATCGGACCCTACGTCCACGGCGGAGCTTTTATTAATATTTGAGAAGAGATTTTTACAGAGTTTTGGCACACAAGTTTTTGGCATCTCTCTCTCTTCTAACAATGCATTCCTATTTATAGAGGAAGGAAGAGACACATAAAATAAATATAAGCTACAGTTGTGTTACATCAAGAAATAAATAGAAAAGACAAACAGACTCTTGCAATTCAGCTGCACAAGCTTCTGTCTGTGGGGTGGGCCTCTCTTGTCAGCTGTGAACTAGCATTTGTACATGTCTGCCGCTCAGTATCACTTTACCGTGCAAGATACCTATCATCCCGAGCTGGGGTTCCTAGCTCGGGGTTGTTGTGAAAGATCGCTGTAGCGAGCTCGATGTCGCTATAGCGAAAAAGCGAGCTCAGGCAGGGTAGTCGACTGCTTGGCAAGCTGGTCTTGTGATGACCTCGTTGTGTCGCTTTGTGATGGTGAGTGAGGTGGAGCTAACTGGGCGTCCTTAACAAGCTGGGTAACTTAGTTTCTGCCAAGCTTGAGTTTGTCTTATTCTCTTAAGACTATTTTTTACCCATAACATAAGCCCCCAACTCTTGGTCTGCTTTACGGGCCGAGAGTTGTAAGTTTTTCAAGGCTTTATTTGTATCCCTAGTCAGAGTCCTTGCTTGACCGAATTGTCATTTCAGATATCTTTTCATTTCTACTTTAGGCCATGCTTTTTTCTATTTGTCCTTTTTGGCTGTTGGCATGGCATCTTTGTTGAATCTGGGCCGTTAGATGAAGATCAGCTAGATGTCTTTCGAACCATTTGGTGGACCAAGCTGGTCTTTTTATACCTTGAGGGACTTTTTCTTTTGCCTTAGAGAAGTTTAATGGAAGAGGCTGATGAGCCCCCTGCGTTTTCGATATCTTGGCTTCTGGTGAAGCTTGTTAAGACATGGATGGCTTGTTGCAGAGTGTTGGGAGGCATGGATAACCTGTTGAACGTGGCTTCGCCGCATGATCCATCTGGCGGGCTCTTGGGGAGTTTTGTGTTGATCTTGGACTATCTTCCCAGGCTCCCTTCATAGAATCCAGCATGGCTGTTGGGACTCTCAGTGCCCCTTTGAGCTACGTTGGGTTTGGTCCAAGAGGAATCACCGACTAGGTATGGGAAGACTCCAGGAGTGGAGTTGCTGGTCTTCCTACTGGTGGGAGTTTGCCTTCTGGTTTAGCTGGCTCATCACTTTTTAGTCGGAATGGTAGTATTAGGCTTTTAAGCTTTAGCCTTTATTTCTGTATTTCTTCTTCACCTGATGTAATCTTGCCTCTTTGAGACTTTTTTTTATGTATGAGCTCTTTTATGTAGCTTCTGAAAGTTGTATTAGATGCTTTGTGCATCATTGCTTGTATACTTCTGGTGATTAATGAAATGTCTCTTTGGCCAATCGGCTGTGCTTTTGACGTTCTGTCTTCTATTTGATTGCCTTTGGCAAGTGAGAATTAGGTTGCATGCAAGCTGTGACTGATAAGGGCTTGTACAAGAGCTGTGATTTTCTGGCCGCATGTTGGCTATGAATATGTGTGTTGTATGAGAGCTACGACGAGTTTATTTTAGCATCCTTGCTATACGATGAGCTGATCGTTCATCATTTAATTTGTTTATGCTATCAAGGTAGGCTCTGGGGCCGTCTCACCCTCGAATAGGTTTTGTTTTTATTTGTACTATCGTAAGGTAAGCTTTGGGTCGTCTCACCTTCGGACGTGAGGTAGGCTCAAGGCTGTCTCACCCTTGGATGCGAGGTAGGCTCTAGGTCATCTCACCCTCATGCAGGTTTTACAGTAGTCGAGATGATAGCTCATTGTACAGCAAGGTCGCACGTCTGTACCATAGCAAGCTCATTGCTTAGTGGTAAGGGAATTTATACTCTTAGTCGTAGTTTATAGGACTTAGTTTGCTCTGGATGCATTGACGAGGTAGGCCTCGCGTTGTCTCACCCCCGGATGAATCCATGCAATGATGGAGTGAAAACTCGTTGTTTGGATAATGTTTTTTTTGGCTAATTGACAACTTACATCGATTTAGCATTGAATAATTTATACAACTCATTGTCATCAGTCTCAGCGAAGCATTACAGGATTAGAATATAGTTCTGATGGAGGGCTCAAGCTCTCGGTCAGTGATTTGTTAAGCCTGTTGAGCTCGTTGCTTTGGTGGTCTTACCACGTAATCCTGTAGTTGGCTTCTTTTGATGAAGTCCTTAATGGCATATTTCAATGCCCGACACTCTGAGGTGGTGTGTCTAGTCTCATTGTGATAAACACAGAATCTGCTTGGATTTTTGGACTTGGTGGAGGCTCTCATGGGTTTGGGCCTTCCGAAGTCCTTGTTGTGCTTTTTTGTGGCAAAAACTTTTTCTTGTGTGTCTGATAGGACACTGTAGCTTTCGAAGCGACCTCCAAGTCACTGGGGTTTCACCTTCTTCATGAGCTGGGTGCTAGGGTTGTTATTATGACTCTCTTCGCTCCTCTTTTTGCTCGTGATAGGACCACTGCATTTGCTTTCCACTCAGGTTCCTCTGTTCCGAAGGTTTCTTCCTATCTTATTTATTTGGTAGCTCACTTGTAGAATTTATCAAGGTCTAGAGCTGGGGACTTGTAGAGGCTTCTGTATAACTTTCCGTCTTTACAAAGTCCCGTCGAGATGGCTTTTAGAAGGCTTTCCTCCGAAGGATTTTCTATAAAGTTGGCTTTGTGCCTGAATCGGGCTATTTAATCCTTCAGCGGTTCGTTCTTGCACTGGAAGATCATTACGAGATGGCAAGGAGGCGCGAGCTACCTTTTCAGGGCTTGGTATTAGTTAATGAATTTCCTTTGGCATTCTTCCCAGTTGCTGATGATGCGAGTTGGGAGGTGTCTGAACCATGCCTGAGGTACTCCTCCTAATGTGGCCAGGAAGATACGGCATTTCACTAGGGAGTCAGTTATCTGAAGATCCATCTAGATATTAAGTGCGTCCAGGTGGTCACTCGGGGTCACTATTCCCATCGTACAACAGTATAACAGGTACTTTAAGTTTCTATGGGAGAAGCTGTATCTCGATCTCCACAGAAAATGATGAGCTTTTCTCGTAGTGAGGTTGGTTGCTTTGAGGTCGCGGGCATTCTTCTAGCCATTTAAGCCTTAGGAGGATTTCCTCCTTTGTTGGGTTCTGTGTTTCAGGCTGAGGGGTGGAGCTTCTTACTCGTTGTGAGCCCTCCAGTTATTGACTATCACGATCTTCCTGAGTTTTTCTTTGAGCCTCTTTACGAAGCTGCTGGAGCTGTGCCATGATTTCTTCTTATCTTTGCACTCTCTGAGCTTAAGCCTGTGCCAATGCTTTAACGGTTTCAACCAACCCTCTTATCGTGTTTTCGAGTGCTGGTTGGGGTTGGCCGGGCATCGAGCCTCTTGAGTTTCAGGGGTAGCAATGGAATGCTGGCGAGCCCCCACAATAGGAGTGCTTGCTGATTGAAGGGCTGGGGTGGTTGAACTTCGAATGGTTCTTCCTCTCGCCATTATTGAACTACAATGGTCACTTCAGAGAACAGATGGATCCCCACAGACGACGTAAAAAATGTTGACGTTGGAATTTGGTTCTTATGAAGAGTTCCAGATTCCGGCCAATGGGTGTGAATTTGTGGACCCAATGCTACTTCCTGAAGTGTGAGAGAGATGAAGGGAGAGGAATAAGGAGAATGTGGCACTGTGTTTTTAATGTGGTTCAGCTAAATCTGGGAGGTATCGGACCGTACGTCCATGGCAGAACTTTTATTAATATTTGAGAAGAGATTTTTATAGAATTTTGGCATATAAGTTTTTGGCCTCTCCTTCTCTTCTAATAATGCATTCCTATTTATAGAGGAAGGAAGAGTCACATAAAATAAATACAAGCTACAGTTGTGTTACATTAAGAAATAAATGGAAAAGATAGACAAACTCTTGCAATTCGACTGCTGCAGGTTTCTATCTACTGGGTAGGCCCTTCTTGTCGGCTATGGACTAGCATTTGTACGTGTCTGCCACTCAATATCACTTTACCGTGCTAGATGCCTATCATCCCGAGCTAGGGCTCCTAGCTCGGGGTCACTGTGGAAGATCGTTGTAGTGAGCTCGATGTCGCTGTAGCAAAAGAGCGAGCTCGGGCAAGATAGTCGACTGCTTGACGAGCCAGTCTTATGATGACCTCACTGTGTTACTTTGTGGTGGTGAGCGAGATGGAGCTCGCTGGGCGTCCTTAACAAGTTGGGTAACTTAGTCTCTGTCGGGCTCGAGTTTGTCTCATTCTCTTAAGATCATTTTTTGCCTATAACATGAAGGTGTTTATGAAAACTTTATTTGAAAACTTTTATTTTAAGCTAATTTTAAATGATTTATTTTTACATCAAATTAATTAATTTAAGATACTTATTTGGATCAAAATGAATTAGATTAAACTTACAAAAGATCCTAATTAATATAAAAGAATTACTATATCTATGATGGATTTCTTAAATAGCATACTTTGATCTTGCAATCAATCAATAAACACTAATGCTCATAAACAAAATATGATATTGATTAGATTTGTTTTTCAACATTAAAACTAAAGAAAGTATGATAGCAAAGCAATCTCCCTAGCAAAGCTAACAATCTCTCCCTTTTTTATGGTGACAAATAACTTCAGATAAGGATCAAAGTCTATCAAAAAATTAAAATCTGTCAAAGTTCTTACTCCATAAGGGTATCAAAAATTTTCTTACTACCCCTTTTAAATTGAGCATAATAAAATCTAAAAATTTTAAAATCTTTTTCTTACTTATTTTTCTTGCTTACTCTTATTCATATACCATACTCCCGCTTTTGAATTGAGTATAAAAATTAAAATCTTATCTAAAATCTCTTTATTACTCCTCTTTCAGTACATCAAAAATAAATAATGCATTAATAAAAATTAAAATACCAAAAAAATTAGAAATCATAGTCCAAAAAGTTGTAATATATGATAAAAATTAGAATGTATATAAGATTGATTGGGGGTTAAGATTTGAGTGAGTGAGAGAGAGTTTTCAGATTGTTGCAAAATGAAAATTGTGAAATGAAGTTGAAATCAATTCAGGTGTATATAGAATCAGTTCGTGAATTGATTCGTGTATGAGTTGTTTATCATGATTCTTATGCAAATTGATTTGAGAATTGATTCATCCAGGTTCATTAAAAATTTCAAGAATTTTTAAATCTTCTTGAAGGATTAAAAATTTGGTGAATCGATTATTAATCGATTTATAGAGTAATTTTATGAATTAATTTAGAAACTCATAAAAATCCTGGAAAAATTTGAATCGATTTAAGACTCGATTCAGAGAGTTTTGAAATCAATTTTTATGTAGTTTTTGTTCCAAAATTGCTAACAAATGATACATTTACTTGTTCGTGATCAATTCAATACCATTGAAAACTCAATTCTCACATCAAGTACCTGTAAAACAAACTTAGGGAAATCTCTACTGGTTAAGTTAGAATTTTCAAAGTAAAATATAATCAAGCACAAAAGTTAAAAAACATCAAGATATTGAAGATTAGGGGTTTAACATTTCTAGTTATGTGGCAAGAGCAACTATTGTCGAAGAATCCTAAGTTGCTTCTTTGTCTCCCATAAATCTACAAAATAGAAATTATGCTTGCATAGATGGTACCCAATAAATCTTAGGTCCATATTTGTTAGTAAACATAGCAAAATTTCCTTTAGAGGTAGATGCTTTAGGTAACCAAATTAATTTTTCATTTGGTTTCAAAACATAAGTTCCATTTCTATATGGATAATATCTAATATGATGTCCTCTTTGATTACAATAGAAGTAGTTGATGTAAGTAAAGTTCCTCTTTATCTTTTGCTATTTATAGCCTAATCCTTTCTTATTTTGAATTTTTTTTTATTCTTTAACATGTTGTTGAGTCTCATTTCATTGTTAGTAAAGCTTTACAAGGCTTTGGTCAAGTCATTTATTTTAGATTTATCGATATCACATTAATCACAAACTTTACTTTCACTTAACAATTTTTTAGTTAAGACATTTAAGTCATTATTCTCTTTTTCAATTTGTTTAATTTTCTCAAGCAAACTTTCATTTTCAATGTTTGCATGCTTTAACTCGTTCTTAGGTTTTACTAATGATTCATAGAGTTTAATGCACATATTATCAATCTCATCATTGGTCTTATCATCAATTTCATCATCATTGTCAGAATAAAAAAAAAAAGATTGATTCCCAAATACCTCATTGTCTTCATCTTCTTGAGCCATGAGGTAGAGTAGTGCTTCTTCCTCTATTTCTTCTTTTTCTTCTTTAAAATCCTCTTACTCATCTCCCCAAATAGCTAAGTTGCCCTTCTTGAAAGATAATTTTCTTTTCTTTCTTTCATTTTTCAATTGTCTCTTTAGAAACACAGGGCAGTCTGGCTTGAAGTGTCTGGGTTTCTTAAATTCGAAACATGTCGATTCATATTCATTCTTATTTCGATTTCTTCTTTGTAAAGCAACTTTTCTCTTTTCTCTGTTTCTCTTTTCTTTAAGAATTCTCTCTATTTCTTGCTTAATAAGCCTATGCCAACCTTTTCATTTCTACTTTCACAACTATCTAATTCATCTTCATCATCAAATGTATTTATAGCTTTTAGTGCTAAGGTTCTCTTTTTCTTATTATCACTATTCTTTTTATATCTTTTTAGCTCAAACTCATGTTCTTCCAAGTTGCCATAGAGCTTTTAAATGATAGGCATTCCCATTTTAAATGATTATTTAATAGCTGTAACTTTAGGTTGTCATTCCTTTGTTAGAGACCTTAATATCTTGTGCACTAGGTCTGCATTATCAAAAGTTCTACTAAGAAGCATAAAATGCTTAATAATAGTAATAAATCTTTGAATAAGATCTTTAATTGATTTTTCTTCTTCTTCTTCTTCTATCTTAAACATCTCATATTGGGAAACCAAGACATGAACCTAAGAGGCTTTGACTTGTGTTATCCCAATGTGAGCTACTTCTAATGTGTCCCATATTTCTTTTGTTGTGGCATAATTAGTTATTCTCTCATATTCATTTGGAGAAAGAGAATTAGAAATGATCCACTTGACTTTGAAAGCTAAGAGATGTCTTTTCTTTTCCTCC
>JANHAO010017188.1:0-14068 GCA_026873985.1 Saraca asoca
CCAATTCTTGTAACAAAAAATGTTTCCTTCTATTTAATTTTAATTGATTTGTTTTATAGTTTCTTTAATCTATATTGGATACCCATATTTGTTCCAATCCAAAGTGATTTTACCATTTCTATATTCAAAATTTAATATAGGTGGTGTACCACATATAGAATATATTGTAGTCCATTCTTCTATAATTTTTCTCATACAATTTGAAATACTTGAATGGTTGATTCTTTTTGTTTTTTCATCTTATTTTCACCTTTCTGATTGAAGGAAATGTTTCATTATGATCTCAATTGGACCTTTCTCTTTCTTTCATTTTTCTTTTTATTCTGATCCTTTTTTCCTTAGTGTGAATGATTGAACATAATGAAAATGGAAGTTGTTAACATTACTGGGGAGATTGTTAACCTAGCTAGAGTGATTGCTTACCTATCATAATTTCCTTGGTTTTAATGTTAAAAACAATTTTGTATATGACAATATGTTTTAGTGTTTGTTATTTGTTTTTGCAAGATCAAAGTATATGAGATTCAAAAGATCTACAATTAGATTTAGCAATTATTTTATTTTTACTAGGATCTTTTGTAAGTAAATTCAAATCAAATTTGATTCAAGAAAATTTCTTATAACTAATAAATTGAAGTAGAAATAAACTACTTGAAGTAAGCTAAAATCAAATATTTTTCAAACAATGTTTTCAAATGATTTTTCACAAGTGCAAGTTTTACAAAACTATTTTTCATTTTGTGAATTGATTCACAGATTGATTCACACTGAAGAATTTGTGAAAATGTATTTGAATCGATTCTACAATTGACTCATGAAGAAAAGTTTTGAAAAATATTTCTCATTGAAGGTTAGGAATCTTTCCTAAATTGATTAGGTAATTAATTCAAGACATGATTGCAAAATACTATAGTTTGATTCATGCATCGATTCGATCATGAGTTTCTTTATGATCTTTATAAATGATTTAATCCATAAATTAATTCATTAGTTAGTAACCACTATGAATCGATTTACGAAACTATTACTGCAACACTTATATAATTTTGTTGTGCTAGATTTCTAGTTAAATTGTTTAATCACTTCTAAATTTCATATCACATCTATTATGAATATTCCTCGGATAGAGCGAAGAAGGTCAGTCGGAAGCCTAGAGAATCAAAAGTTGAGGCAGAACGACATGGCCTAACTCAAAATAAGGTTGCTGAGGACTATGTGATAGATTGCACGATGTAAGCTTACAGGCCCTGATCAACAGAAGCGGCAGCGAGCTCGCCTCTGCATTGAGGGGAACAATTAATATCTGACAAACATAGTTTAAGTACTCTATCAACCCGAAGAACAGTCACCAAAGTCTGACAATGATTTATCTAGCATTTATTATTTGGCGTCTAGCATTTAATGATTAGTACAAATGTAATTATAGTCTTGCATTGATAAATTACAATTTGTAACCCTCCCAGTATAGATAAATGGGATGGGGTAATCACATTAAAAAGAGAGGAAAAAGAAGAAAAAAAAACTTTGTTAATATGTTCTCTTATGTATGCCCATATAGCAAGAATACCAAAAAAGAAGCGAATACAATCACCATGGATGTAGGGGTCATCTAGACTTTGGCTGAACCACGATAAAAATTTTCTTTTAGCCTTTCTTCCCTTCCAAAAACTCTTATCTTTTTCATTATACTTTTCACAACTTGACAGCAGTTTGGTTCCCAGAACCTCTGGTTAATCGATCACCAAAATCGACCATCAATATTTTGGCACGCCTGGTAGGACCAAACTGCTCTTGCATCTCTAATTGATTGAATGCAATGGCAAGAGGAAGGGTGACCAGGAGCTCAGGTGTTGCCACTGACCAACCAGGCAGTCATGAAGAATGACGATGAGATGTACCCGAAGGGGAATGCCCAGTCCTGGCAAATACCTCCTCCGCCCTCCCAGAGGCTAATGGCATACAAGCCCTGTGTCAGCACCAAAAAGTGCTTGAAGGTATGGTAAAGAGATTTACTGATGCTGTCGAGGCGTTAATATAGGCGTATACCCAAAAAGCCTGAGAATAAAGCTGAGCCACCCCTACCGCGGAAGCGGCCTGATAGCCACAGTCAGAGATACCAGCACAAAAGCAGTAGTCAGCTGAGGGAGGAGCCCGAAGGGTCAGTTTGGATCATTCCTCTAGTTTGTAACCTGGAATGGGAGGATGGCGGGCTAGTAAGAATAAAGGAAACCAACGAGCTGAGAGCCTACACCACATCGAAGGCTTGAGAGTGGGCCATGATAATGGCAAAAGCTAGTGATCCGATGCCCAGGATCAAATGATCGAAGAGCTAATGTAGAGGGTATGAAAGTTGGAAAAGTTCCTATTAGCCCAAGACCAATCGAGTCGTTACTGTTAGTCTATGATAGGTGCCCTAGAGTCAATTTGATTAGGTTCTATTGCATCTATGACTATACATTCTGTATTGATTTCGATATTATAAAGGTTGTATATTCATCTTATATTGCATGTCACGTTCATTGCATAATTAAGATGAAGTCCATGATGAGAAGTTCATTTAATCAATCTTATAAATGGGTTATGGGATTGTGAGGGTGATTATTAATGGTTAAATTCTGCACCAAAATTACACTAGTCAAGATCTAATAACTTGGCATTATTAAGATCTGTTAAGACTAGACGATGTGGTATTTCTCATTTGATGAGCAACTGACCCCACAAGCTGAGATGTAAGTAAGTTACATCTGAATACACACGTGGACACAACTTAGTTAGTTTGGAGAAACGTAACTGACTATTATGATCTTATCTTACCCATTTGGAGATACCATATGGAGCTATGTCATTAGTTAATCTCTAGTGGTGATCGCATAACTGATCCTTTAACTTGAGATTGTGGGATATTTTTTACATAGAAGGTTATACTTTAACTAAATCAAACATGACTCTAGCCATAAGGAAACTATAAAGGCTTGTGTTAAGTATTTCTAGAAATGCAGTTAGGTATTGCCTAATCAAAATAGGATTCATTACTATTCTTTTGAGTGATATTTGACGACCACTCAATGAATTATTTTGACGGATGAAATCCTTGTACAAGGTTGAATCATCGAGACTCAAATTGGATTTGGGTGCTCGAATTCATGAGTCAAATAATTCACAATGTTAAGAAAACATGATTAATTATAGAGGATGATTGTCATCCATACCTTTAACTAATCCGGATATGGGTAATGAATGGATTGTATCATGCATTGAGATCATTCACAGACAGACTTGTCACCATTGAAGACTCTTACCAAAATTTGGATAGCTATAATGGCTTGCTAGAGTTTGCTTATAGCTTAAAATCCAAGTGATTAATTTGGAGAAATTAATATGCCTTCAAATGATTTGAAAGGTATTTTGGACTTTTGTCAACATTTCAAGGGCCTACTGGGTCACATGCATAATGGAGAATGTAATGGCCAAAGTTTGGATATACTTAATATCCAGGGACTAAACTGTAAAAGTACAGAAATTGCTGGGATTGAAAGTAGTTTTCATGGACCAAATTGTAATTTACTGAAATTACTGGGGCCGAAATGTAGTTTATCAAAATTGTAAGGGCTGATTTGCAAATCTGAAAAATGGTTTTCTAGCCAATTGAAATGGCATCATTTTGGCCAGCCTTTTCTTTTTTTATTTGCTGCATTTTCGAAATGCAAGGCGGTGGTCGTGTGAAATGGCTTTCGGTGAGACCGAAAGAGGAGAGGGAGACCCGATGATTTTCTTGGTCCATCTAGCTCCATAACTTGTTAGCATTTGGAGTGGAGTTGGAAAGGCCATTGGATGGCGTTTTCTGGCATGGATCACCGGTGGAGGCAGGACATGTGAACTGCTACAGTGATTGGCCATTCTGCTACGTTTGAGCTGGAATCAAAAGTTAGTTTAGCTCTCTTCTTACTCTGATTTGATGTATTTGCTGTGATTGAAACCACATACCAACGGGATCCGAAGTGGGTTTGTTTGGCCTTTTGAAATTTTTTTTTGAAATTTTCGACCTCTTATGGCATGTGATGCACCAAGCAAACCTAGTAGTTACAAGGAAAGGACCCCACTGTCCAAAGAAATTGAAGCAGAACCCCTTCCCCTATCACTTCAAAGTCTTGACCATCCCGTTATATGATGGGAGAGGTGACCCTTATGATCATTTGGATACTTTCAACATACAAATGGACCTTCAAACCAGCAACTCCCTGGTTAAATGTCGGGTCTTTCTGGCTACTCTCAGGGACATGCCACGGGCGTGGTTCAAGAGTCTTCCAGCTCGTAATATAAATAGTTAAGAAGAATGTCAAAGCAAATTTATTGACCAATATAGGGCTTTTAAGAAGTAACTTGCGCCATCTTACCACCTGGCAATGATCTTCCAAAGAAATGACGAATCATTAAAAGACTACATTATGAGATTTCGATGTGAGATCAGCAACGTAGAAAGCCCCTTCGATGACAACATCCTAATGGTTATCTCAATAGCATTGTATAGGGATGGAAAACTATATGAGAGCATATACAAATCCTCGGTGAAGAACTTGAGAGAGTTCTACGAGCGAGCTACAAAAGAAATTCAGTGGGAAGAAACCTTCGGTTAGAAGGGATTTGGACGAAAAAATGAAGCTAGTAGTTCGGTTCCCTGTAGGGACGGAAAAAGAAGTAATCGTAGCAAGGGTGGAATAGACCAAGTCAACAGTGTGGGTATTCAGCCTACAAAGAGAGCTAGGATAGAACGATCCGAGCCCCAGGG
Organism: Saraca asoca; assembly: GCA_026873985.1. NCBI lineage: Eukaryota > Viridiplantae > Streptophyta > Magnoliopsida > Fabales > Fabaceae > Saraca > Saraca asoca. The sequence goes on from JANHAO010017188.1 coordinate 4,787, forward strand.
CCGCTATGACAACTACAACATCCTATCCAACACCCCGAAGAGAATATATGTCATGGAAAAGCATAGAGAAAATTTCGGGTGACTTAGGCCCCTTCTAACCCCTTCGAAGTGTAGAGATCTGAATAGGTTTTGTGCCTATCACAACGATATCGGGCACACCACCTCTGAATGCAAATATCTTAAAGATGCGATCGAGGACCTCATCCGGAGGGCCGCTTGAAAGATTATGTGGTATGATTGACAAACCAACGATCCCTACGACGCACAGCATGACTTCCCCCCGACGTCGAACAAGAACAAACAACAATGGTTAGGACCATCTACACAATCCATGGATAGCCGCACATCGCAGGGGCCTCACGCAATTCATGAGAGCGATATGTGCGCAACGTGAGTTATGTCTTGTCGGCGGGTAGTAAATCTAATAGACCCATCAAGAAGGCAAGAGCGACTTCTAAGTGCATCACTTTTATGGATAATGATGAACGGGGAGTCCAAGCCCCCCATAACGATGCCATAGTCATTAGGGCTAAGGTTGGCAATGTCAAGGTGCAAAGAATTATGATGGATACTGACAGTTCGATTAACGTCGTGTACAAGAAATGTTTCCATCAGATGGAATTGACTTAAAGTGACCTTGAGTCTTCACCTGATCCTCTCTTCGATTTCATCGGTGACATGGTATTTCCTGTGGGACAAGTCAGGCTTCCCATCACTTTAAGGGATAAGGACCATCAATAAACCATTCTAGCAGATTTCTTGGTATGGATTGCCTCTCGACTTATAATATAGTCCTAGGATGACCAGTGATGAATGACCTCAACCTGGTCATGTCCACGAGAACATTAACAATCTAATTCCTAACCTCGAATAGGGTCGGGTGCCTACGCAGCAAGCAGTACGAGGATGCTATCAAACTTGGGGAAAAAAGTAGAAGAGTGGATGCAACCCCCAATAAAGAGCCCCAAGCCCTGAATTAAATCAAAATTAGTCATGACCTTGACCCATGTGACTGGGAAATGGATAAGGGGAACAGATCTATTGAAGAGCTCGAGGAGGTAGGAGTCAGCATGCTAGACGGTTAGAGGTGTCTTAAGCTCAGGAAAGGCTTGCCCTCTTATGTGAAAGACTAGTTGATGGAGTTCCTCAAGGCAAATTTAGATGTCTTTGCTTGGAGTCATGAGGAAATGGTGGGAATTAATCCAAAGATTGCATCGCATAAACTAAATGTCGACCCTCATCATCAATCGATCAAGCAGAAAAGGAAACCTTTAATCCCGGAGCGATCCCGTGCCTTGAAGGAAGAAGTGGATAAGCTATTGGCGAACAAATTCATCTGGAAGGCTCACTACCCTGTTAGGTAGCCAACCCTGTCTTAGTCAAAAATAAGGATGAAAAATGGAGAACATGCATCAGCTTCATAGATTTGAATAAAGCCTATCCAAAAGATAGCTTCCTCTTATCGAGGATCGACCAGCTCGTTGATGCAACAGCCGGGCATTGACTTCTCAGCTTCATGGATGCATACTCTAGATATAACCAAATACCCATGGAGCTGTAGCATGAGGAACATACCTCATTCATCACAGATCAAAGACTGTGCTACTATAAGCTGATGCCTTTTAGACTTAAAAATGCCAAGGTGACCTATCAATGGCTAGTAAATATGATGTTCAAAGAATAAATCGGGAAGACTATGGAAGTCTATGTAAATGATATGCTCATAAAGTCCAGATAGTTCTTGGATCATGTAAGTGACCTGGATGAAATATTCTGAATCCTACAAAAATATCAGATGAAGTTAAATCCGCTTAAATATGCGTTTGGAGTAGCCTCAGGAAAGTTTCTTAGGTTCATGGTGAATGATCGAGAAATAGAGGCAAACCCAGAGAAAATCAAAGCACTTATTGACATAAGGTCACCAAGTGGATTCAAAGACGTTCAGAGCTTAACCAAATAGATCACGGCCTTCAACAGGTTCATCTCAAAGGCAGTGGATAGATGCTTACCATTCTTCGAAGCCTTGAGAAAAGCAAGGCACTTTGAATGGATAGAGGAATACGAAGCCACCTTCGTACACTTAAAAGAATATATGGGTCGAGCCCCACTCCTATCTAAACCACGGGAAGGTGACACACTGATCCTATATCTGGAAGTATCTCAACATGCCGTCAGCACGACCCTTATCCACGAGGAGAATAGAGCACAATTCCCCGTTTATTATGTGAGTAAAAGGTTGGCGAATGTTGAGGAAAACTATACTCCTATAGAGAAGCTAGTTTATGGCCTTGTTGTTGCGTCAAGAAAATTGCGACCTTACTTTCAGGCCCATTCTATTGAAGTTCCAACCCCAATATCCTCTAAAACAGACCCTCCAAAAGGCGGATGCTTCGAGCCATTTGCTTAAGTGGGTAGTTGAGCTCACTCAATTTGATATTCACTACAAGTCAAGGTCGATGATTAAGGGGCAAGCCCTGGTTGACTTCGTAGCTAAATTCACCAGACCTGTTCGGAAAGAGGCAGAAACCTCGAAAAAACTATGGTGGGACTTTTACATAGACAGGTCTTCATACGAGCATAAGGCAGGAGTAGGAATCCTATTAATTAGCTCAGAAGGACACAAAATCCTCTATGCCTAAGCAGAATATGAGGCGCTCTTCGTAGGACTTTGCCTCGCAAACGAGGTGCAAGCTTAAAACCTAAAGGTCTTTAGCGACTCTCAATTAATCGTTTGTCATGTGAAAGGGGAATACCAAGCAAAGGGACCAAAGATGACTATTTATCTGCAAAAGGCCCAAGAATTACTCCACAAATTTCAAAAATATGAAATCAACCAAGTCCTTCAAGCTCAGAATGTGCACATGGACGCACTGGCCCGTTTGGCCGCAGCAAGGGACACAAAATTTTTGGGCGTGATACCAGTGGAAGTGCTTTCATTTCCCAGCATTTAGTAGAAAGACACCGCAATGTTGACCACCATGGCACATGACTCGTGGATGAATCCCATCTTAGAATATCTATAGCATGGCGAACTTCTAGAAGACAGGTTAGAAGCATGCCATATATGGTTCTGAATTGCTAAATATTGTATCATAGATGACATGTTTTACTGAAGGGCCTCTTGGCCCCACTAATCTAATGCATCGATCGCCCTGATTGCGATCTTATCCTAAAAGAAATACATGCTGGATACTATGGAAACCATGTTGGGGGGCTGTCCCTGGCTCAGATGGCCCTCTGACAAGGTTTCTTCTGGCCAACCATGAAACAGGACACGAATGACCTTGTCAAGAGGTGTGACAAATGCAAAAGATTCACCATGATTCCCTGAGCTCCCCCAACTTGCCTCTGACAAATGATCAGCCCTTGGCCTTTCGCGATATGGGGGATTAATTTGATAGAACCCCTTCCACCGGGTCGTGGAAATTATAAGTATGCAATAGTAGCAGTATATTACTTCACTAAATGGGTAGAAGTAAAAAAGTTGGCCTAGATTTCTTCCTCACAAATCAAGAAATTTGTTTGAAACAACATTATCTATCAGTTCGGTATCCCCCGGTAAATAGTGTCTAATAATGGGACTTAATTCTCCAGCGGGCAGTTCATCCAATTCTACAACGACCTTGGAATCTTGAAAAGTTTTTCATCTATAGACTAGCCTTAAACCAATGGGCAAGTGGAGGTAGTGAATAAAATCATTAAGCAAATCTTGAAGAAGAAGCTGGAAGCAAGAAAGGGGGCATGGGTAGACGAATTGCTAAAAGTGCTATGGGCTTATCGTACCACAGCATGCAGTACCACGGGGGAAACCCCTTTCTGATGGTCTACGAAACTGAAGCAATGGTACTGCTGGAATTCGAGGTGACCTCACATCAGAGAGCTACTTTTAATGTAGAGGAAAATGACTAACTACTCACTGCGAGTCTTGACCTTATTGAAGAAAAAAGAGACGAAGCATGTCTAAGAATCGCGACCTACTAGCAAAGGGTTACACGATATTTTAATCGAAGAGTACAAGCTTGAAGCTTCAAATTAGGTGATCTTGTCCTATGCCTTATCCAGCCAGGAAGTCGTAATCCCAAAGAAGGAACATTGGGTCCTAATTGGGAAGGACCATACGTTGTAAAAGAAAGATTAAAAACAGGAGGGTATCACCTTGCTAACGTTGAAGGGGCAGAATTTCCCTGGACCTGGAATGCTAAACATCTCCGACCTTACTATCAGTAGAGCAAATTCAGGCTCTGCTAATTTGTAACTATTCACGAAAGTTTTCTATTAGAGAAACCCCTTTTTCAATTTAGCATGCTCCTCAATATTGTTTTAGAAATGCCTGTTGTTATTTAAGATCATGATACAATGACTGTGTTATGAGAAAACAGACCACCTAGCAGTGTTGCCATGATTCAACACTACCAATGGGGATATGAGCAGGTCGCTAGTCAAACCAAAAACGAGAGAGAGAGAGAAGGAGAATATTTTCACAGAATTAAAAGTTATGATAAATATGTCTCAGTTACAAATTAAGGAAGCACAAGAATAAGAAGAAAAATAAAAATTATCAAGGCACTACATTGGGAGAAACCTCCAAGCAAAGAGGATCCTAGGCATTTGGGGGGCTCAGAAGCGTCGTAGGTGAATTCTCTATGACTTATCCTTCGGGCCTTTCTGTGGTTGTCTCCCCCACAAGCGAAGTAATTTCAGCCTACGTCGCGCTCTCACCAAAAGGACCATCTGTGACCTCAGTACCTGGAGAAGGGGCCATCTTAGCACTTTCAATAAAATCCTGGATGATATCCATGATCTCCCTGCCAAAAAAGGAAAAGTCGAGCTCTGGACAATTTAACCACAGGGTATACATGAAGCTATCGATAGTATGAGCAATCGCTGCCTCTCAGGCCTGATCAACCATAGCAAAAGTCTCCTTTTTCACTTTGGTAGCCTCCGCTTTAACACGAGCAGCCCTCTTTTCAGTTTGCTTAGAAGCCTCCTCGTCTTGCTTAACCGCCTCTTCAGCTTGCTTCGCTCTCTCCACAGTACGATCCGTCCTTTCTTGGGTGACATTAAGCCGCTTCTGAAAACTTTCAACCCCATGAGTCAGAGAAAATATGTCCTTCCTACTCTTTTGAAGTTCGTCATGGGCCCTACTTAACTCTGAAGCATGGTCGACTATCTCATGAGCAAAGGACTCCTCAACCCTTTTCATTGTGGCACTGGCTCCTTGTAGTTGGGTTTTAGCATTTTCCAACTTCCTTTTCAGCTCTGTCACCTCATTGGTAGTCACAGCAAGACTGGCCTCGGGCTGATGCTTCTCCCCTTTCTAGCTTAGACACTCATTCCTCTACTTGATAGCCTCCAAGGCCCCCTGAAGAAAATGATAAAAGGTCAGAATGCAAGCAAAACTAGAAAGGACAAAAAAGAAGAAGAACGATACTAACCAGTAAGCAATGGCTGGCCAGGACTTCCATTAGGATGCTACCTCAAATCTTGTTAGCCTCCAAAGACATAATGTTAGCACCCTAGAATTTGGCCCACGTTGCCATAAATGATATTATAGAGGGCCAGGGACTTGGCCCCCAATGCTTCGGTCTGATGCTCTGTAACACCCTCAAGCTGCGCCGGTGGACCGGTAGCGAGCTCCTTCCCTTTATCAACCTGTTGCCTTTTTTAGGAAGGTCTAGTGAAAGTCTCATCTCTACATCGCGGAGACCTTGTCGCCTTTTTCTTAACCTCAGTCAACCCATGCTGCTGAACAGGGTCTGGTAGGAGTAAAGTCTCCTTCACTATCGACAGATCGAAAGAGGGGCTAGACTGAGTTGGAGTAGGAGCAGTCTCGAAAGGAGAAGGCAGGCTGGCCTGAGTAGACTTTAGAGTGACTGTGGAAGAGGTAGGACGATTTGGGTGAGTAGAAGCAGAAGAAGCGAACCATCTAGGCCTTGGAGGAGGCTCGACAAGGTTAACTCACCCCATGACTTCCTGTTCACTAAAATCAAACGGGGAAATTTCTCTCGATCCAAAAAACCCGATGTCACGTGAACTGTTAATGAGCTTAGCACGAAGAGCGGGAGAAAGTCCGTAAGCTCGCAAAAGCTCCTTGTTGAACTTTGAAGTGTTGGGAAAATTGTCAAAAATCAAAAGTTTATCCAAAACCTCGATCTCCGCTGTGCTCAGTTCTGGTCTCTCCTTTTGAACTCCATCTACAAGAAGCATAGCAAAACGTTAGGCTCAAATTAAAATAAAGCAATGAAAAGCTAGTATCCTTTCTAGCTCGCTTACTCGGATTCCACACAAATGAAAGGTTTTGAAGACGACGTAGGGATGGGCAGGATACATAAAACCAATGGGTCTTATAAGGACCTGTATTAGATTTACCTCGAGCATTTCCTTGAGGCAATGCTTTCTTATACTTCGAGGGATGAGGTGAAAGGTAGTAATAACCCTTTTGCTTCCCGGTGCCCTTAATGCTATAAAGAAAGCAAAAGACCCTTGCACTAAGAGGAAGGAAGCCATTCTGAACATGGATTAACGCAAGAGAGGTTAATGAGGAATACGCATTGGGGGTCAATTGGGTAGGTGCAAGTCCCAGTTCATTCAGGAAATCAATTATGTATGGAGGAACTGGGAACCGAAAGCCAGCGTTGAGATAGCGGACACTTATAGCTATAAACCTCTGGGGAGGGTATGCAATGTGATCGTCATGGGATGGTACCATTACATGGCAGCTTTTTGGAAAGGAATACACCTCCGCAATTCCCTCCATTTCCTTAGGTTTGACACTTGAAGGGAAGTGCTTGAAAGGAAAAATGGCTCCGGACTCCTCCGGCCCAGCACAAGCCACAAACTCATTGGCAATCTCGCCACTTTGGGAGACAGCATCCCTAGCAGCATGAGGCATCCCCTCGCTCCCCTCGGACTCAAAATTCTTACTGACTATTAGGTGGCGGTGACATCTATGAGGCTGAGACATTTATAGGAGAAAGGAAAGAAAAATAATCAGGCTGTAGGATAAAACGGGCCACTAATCTAGAAATGATTTAACCTAGGAGGGAAATGACTACTGCCCTAGACCACCCTGATTCGTGAAAAGTAAACAAGGGTTCTAGACACTAAGCTGGAAGCACCCAGAAAACTAAGAGATTCCACCACCACTTAAAGCCCTAACTGTTATTAGCAGAATGAATAAAACTCTCCCCTGTCCCAATTTCAGTCAATCGCAAGCATACTCATAAAGATCATGAGATCGTAATACAAAATGCCAAGAGCGGGAATAGAAACTCACCCTTGATTGAACTAGGAAGCGATCTGAAAAATGGACGAGGGTGGAAAACCAATAACCGAGGGCCTAACTTGATAGAACTAGAGAGTTAAAGATAAAGCTAAGATTGGAGAAAAGTGATGGATAACCCCTGAGACAGAGAAAAGGAAGAGCGAAAAGCGTATGATTTTGGCAAATGAAAAAAGGGAGAGGATTTTCCCAGTTTTATGTCAGAACAATCAAATCGTCAGATTCAAAAACCCCTCAAATAACCCATGATCTAACGGATCAACGCATATAAGCATTTAAAGCCAGAGCGTGCACATTGAACGTAATAATTATTACGTTCACAGAATCAAAGAGACATGCATAAAACAAACGCTTCAAATTCCCCAAAAAATGGTAAATAGTAAAGAAGCGAATTGCGCATCCAACCCCTACGCGATCCATTGTTTACTGCCGCCATGATCTCAAGTCAAGAATGAAGACACCACATGGCTCCTACAAATCCAGCTCGGGGCACACTTGATGCAAAATGCACTAAGCCTCCAGAGTTATAAATCCAGCTTGGGCACACCTAGTGCTAAACGCATTAAGCCTCCAAAGTTAACAATCTAGCTCAGGCACACCTGGTGCAAAACCCACTAAGCCTCCAGAGCTACAAATCCAGCTCAGGCACACCTAGTACTAAATACAGTAAGCCACCAGAGCTACCAATCCAGCTGGGGAACACCTAGTGAAAAACACACTAAGCCTTTAGAGCTACCAATCTAGCTTTGGCACACTTGGTGCTAAATGCCCTAAGCCTCTAGAGCTACCAATCCAGCTCGAGCACACCTGGTGCTAAATGCATTAAGCCTCCAGAGCTATGAATCCAGCTTGGGCAGAGTTCCTCTCATCTTTAGATTGTGCACACTAAATCACCTTATAGGAGTGAAAAACTATCCTTGCAACTTCATTTAACTCGATGGTGTCAAAAGGATCCTCGCCTTACCATAGTAGGGGCATGTAGAATGGTTCATGGAGCCACTGAAATCAAATCAAGGGATGGCATTACACACCAATCAATTGACATCACTAACTACCTACAACCCTCATACAAGGAATACAGCTCATTATTGGGTAAGTCATGTCACGAGTTGAGATCGCATCTCTAGGAAGCAAATTAATAACTCCTAGCTCGCACAGTGAACTGCATGTTAGGGGGCTAATATTGTAGATATTCCTCGGATAAAGAGAAAAAGGTTAGCTGAAGCCCAGAGAATCGAAAGTCAAAGTAGAACAGCACGACCTAACTTGAAATAAGGTCGCTGGGGATCATGTGATAGATCGCACGACACGAGCTCGCAGGGCCTGATCAATGGAAACAGCAGCAAGCTCACCTCTGCATTGAAAGGAACAGCTAATATCTGACAGATATAGTCTAAGTACTCTACCAACCTGAAGAATAGCCCCCAAAGTCCGACAATGATTTGCCCAGTATTTGTTATTTGGCGTCTCGCATTTAATGATTAATACACATGTAATTATAGTCTTGCATTGATAAATTACAATTTGTAACCCTCCCAGTATAGATAAATGGGATAGGGTAATCACATTAGAAAGAGAGGAAAAAGAAGAACAAAAAAAAAATTCTGTTAATATGTTCTCTCATGTATGTCCATATAGCAAGAATACAAAAAAAAAAGTGAATACAATCACCGTAGACGTAGGGGTCATCTAGATTTTAGCCGAACCACGATAAAAATTTCCTTTTGGTCTCTCTTCCCTTCCCAAAACTCTTCTCTTTTTCATTATACTTTTCACAACCTGATAGCAATTTGGTTCCCAGAACCTTTGGTTGACCGATCACTACAATCGACCGTCAACAATATCTAATTAACAATTCCAATTAAGTTCTTGATTATCTAATAAGCTTCTAAAGACAACTTTTTTTAAACACTTCTGCTTTACAAATAAAAAGAATCCAATCTATTTTTAAAAGAGTATATATTTTATGTTTGTAAAAAAGGGCAAAATTCATATTTTTC
>JANHAO010017189.1:0-14074 GCA_026873985.1 Saraca asoca
TCTTTCTTTCATTCCTCTTTATCTATTTCTTTTATTTGATTTGGATAGTTGAATTGTAAAGATTCTAGTACTTGAAATAGCTTCCCTGTGGGATCAACCTGTATTTGCCGGTACTAGCTACAACTACGCCGTGCACTTGCGGTTATTTAAAACGAATACATCAGCTACCATTATTGTACTCACAATTGGATCCCTCAATTTCAATCCATCATAGGCTTGATTTAGATTTTTGTATGTGATATAGATTTAAAATAATGTATAAAGCAAACTTTGCATATAATATGTTATAAAGATTATGAGCAGAGTTTAATTTGATAATAATATGAAAGTTAAGTTAAAAAAATAATTTCTCAATATACTACATAAATTTTATTAACTTGATGGGTCATATTGATTTATTAATTTAATTAACGTGTCAAATTTGTCTAACTTCATGGCCAAAATTATATGAAGGAAAGTGCCTCAAGAATATCGAAAGTCGTATTTATTGCACCTGCAACCAGACTTTCCAACTTTTATCTATCGTTGGCAAAATTTCATTATTTTTTGGGTCAAAAGGAAGCTTATGGATATACAATAAAATGACATCTTTTAAAATATTGAGCATATAAATAAAAACTAAAATACATATAATGGTTTCAAGCATAATAATATTGAGGATTTCTTTTTGAAATTTCACCACCTTACCCAATTTAACTCCTAAAATACCCTTCACTTTAAGAATACTAAAAAAGACTGAACTTTTCGAGCTATTGTTAGTTTATTCCATCATAGGATATCATATGTGAAAACATAAATCACAATATATGATACACTAAAGTGATATATTTATAACAATAAAATAAATCATAAAATGAATATATACGTTAACATAGAAATATCTATATATGATTAGTGTATCAACGATTTAGCAACAAAGAAAAATAAAAACATACAACTATAAAAAGATCATATGTCAGAAAAAAAAAAGAAGAAAAAATAAATAAATAAATAAAGGATCAGATTGCATAAAAATAAAATGATAAAATAAAAAAGATAGACAAAATAAACAAATAAAATAAAATAAAAAAATAAAAGAGAATTAGACAAACAAAGACCAATAGGTCTTTTTCTAAACTTAACAACTAAAAATAAAAACAAAACAAAAACTAGAGAGAAAGAGAGAGTAAGAAGTACAAATGATAAAAGGAAATAGTGACACTAGCCCTTTTTAAAAAAAATGGGGCAAAAGACAAAAATAATGATAAAGACCATATTGTTTTTTAAACAAAGAAAAGAAAGAAGTAATAAAAATAAAATAACATAACCAAAGCCATCCTTAACCTCTTAACAAACATAGGCCATTGTCATTGTGATTTACCATCTTCTTTTTTCTTTTTCATTTTCTCCTCACAACTTAACATCTGCTTTCTCATCTTTTCTTTTACAACTCAACTGAAAGGCTGGGAATTATCAAGCTTACATACAAGACAAAGAAAAATGCATTTCCACATTTCAAAGGTTAATATTCAATATTTTTTACTTTGATATTGAAACTAAGGGTACGATTTTTAACTTTCTCTTCTCAAATCTATTTTTTCCTCCCATCAGTTTAGTTTTCCTCTTATCATCTTTTTTGGCAAATTCTTCTTGAATAACATGCTCATATTTAATTTTGACTATTTCTGCTCTTTCTTAAATGCAAACATGTAAACAAAAAGTAGAGAATAAAAGTAACAGTGAAAAAAATGCTATGCACATGTATAATGGTGAGAAAGGATATAGAAGATATATCGATAAATTTGAGCCATAAGATTTGAAGATAAGGATTCTTTGCTAGTGATCTCTTTGTTCCCCTTTGAGAGAAAACAAAATGGGTTTTTCTTCTTGTCTCTCCCCCATTTTCTCATCTAAAAGCCTTCTATTTATTCAAAAAAAAAGCACATTTGTGATCTGAGTTTTACTTGATTTCTCTTGGTTGTAAGTTATTTCCCCTGGTTTACAGATGGCTCATCAATTACCATTAGATTTTTAATTATTCTATCATTTTGGGAAAGGTTGAGCTGCATAAGGAAACTTACTTTGGAAATTTTCTAGACTCAAGAAAGAAGCAAATGGTGATGGAAGCTTGCAAAATGCAAATTGAGCATTCTCAGTTCAAAATTTTGTTTTGTTTCATTTTTTTATCTTATATAATTTCTTTATACAAAATACATTGAACTTACTTAATTTTTTTTGTATTTTTATAGTCAGCTTAAAAAAAAAAGAAAGAAGGCTACTTCCTAAGTGGTATTTTTATAATTTTTACTCTTACTAAAATAATAAAAAAATAAAAATTAATCAATTTCTATCTTGAAAGTTTAGTACCAATTGCCTACATAACATGCCAAATACAGGAAAAAAAAATGGGTGTCTACAATTGCCCCTCTTTACTCATCCTTCTAATATTAGAAGGTGGTAAAGCTATAAAGGCTGGTTTTCTAGAAAGAACATGAAAAACACACGCATGAATAGAAGACTATAAAATGAAAGAGCGACAAGCTTCTCATTTGTTTGAATTGCTTATAATTGGCTAAATTCATCTAGAAAGTAAAAGGCCTACTTTTCATGAGATTAACCCGCTAGGTTTGATTAACCACAAAAACTAAAAAACCCATTTTCATAGGCTCAACCAGCCAATGCCAGGTTCGATTTAATAATTAAAAGTAAAAGACTTTCTTTTCACTAGCTTAACCCATCAATGCTAGGTTTGATTTAACAACTTAAAGTCAAAGACCTACTTTTCACAGGCTCAACCATCAATGCTAGGTTTAAGTTAACCATAAAAAGTAAAAGATTTGCTTTTCACAGGCTCAACCTCCCAATGCAAGGCTCAATTCAACAACTAAAGTGAAAAACCTGGTTCTCATAGGCTTGACCCACCAATGCTAGGTTCGATTTAACAACTAAAGGTAAAAGACTTGCTTGCCATAAGCTTGACCCACCAATGTGGGGCTCATTTTAACAACTAAAAGTAAAAGACCTATTTTTTACAAGCTCAACCCACTAATGCTAAGTTTGAGTTAACCACAAAAAGTAAAAGACCTATTTTTCATAGGCTCAACCTGCCAATGTTGGGTTTGATTAAACAACCAAAGCTAAAAAACTTGCTTCTCACAAGTTTGACCCACCAATGTTAGGTTCAGTTAAACAACTAAAAATAAAAAAACCTACTTTTCACAAACTCGACTAGCTAATGTTGGGTTTGATTCAACAATCAAAGGTAAAAAAAACCTGCTTCTCATAGGCTTAACCTGCCAATGCTAGGTACGATTTAATAACTAAAGGCAAAAGACCTACTTTTCATAGGTTTGACCCATCAATGATGGGTTTGAGTTAAAAACTAGAAGATTGATGCATTTAGAAAAACAGAACATTTACGTGAACATAATATAGGATGTGATGCATGTTTCAAGTTAAATAGATCAATTTTCTTTTTTCCTTTTTTATGATCTTCATTTTCATTTCATACAAGAACCTCCTCAATAGTGTCATGGATGAAAATGTCTACTTTTATTGCTAGCTAATAGAGTTCTAGAATCTTAACTTTTTAATCATTTGATTATCACTAATTTTCTTTGAAACATGGTAAGTCCCCCGCTACCTTATTGTGATATCTTAGGATGATCAAACTATCCTTTGTTATATTTTCATTTCATCAAAGTAATTTTTCCTTTCACTTGGATGCATGTAAATAACATTTTTCTTTTGATATTCTAAATAAGCAATTTTCATAAAAATGCATGATCAATTTCTTATCAAATAAGGGCTGAAATAGTTAACTACAATCACCATATTAAAAGTACAATAAGAATAAAATTTTTGCAAGTATCCCAAAAAAACAAAACATCACTTGGACAATGAAAAAGATATATAATGGGATTCCCAAAAATTGATTGAATAGGAAACTTCTAGTTATTCTAGTGACAAGGCTAAGAAAAACTAGTGCTAATTGTCCCTATGTATTAGAACACCTATTGATTAGCGTAGTAAATACCAAAAGCCCTAGTATCTATTGTATTGTGAACTTCTTAGGCAAATCAAATGTAGATTGAACATGCTTCATGCATAATACTTTTCACTCTATCCACATTAACAGGTCATGGCAATTCATCCCTATCCATCTTCATTAGGATTAAAGTTCCTTCAAAAAAAGCTCTTTTCTCGATGAAAAATCCTTCATAATTAGGCATCCATTTACTATGACCATCCTTCTGAATCGCAAGTAACATTTTCAATACCAAGCCCCCTTCCCTAAGTTGGTGAAGGCACACTTTTTTAGTATGAGCTCTCATTAGCCTTTTTTAGTAAAGTTGTTTGTGGCACAGCACTGTCAACCTTTTTCCTTCAATGAGATTCAATTGTGATTATGCTTGGACCCATTCTACCTCTTCTAGTTGTGCCTCTATTAAAACCCTTAATAAAGGAATTTCAACCTCAATGGGAAGCACTACCTCCATGCCATATACAATAGAAAGTGGAGTGGCTCTCACAGAAGTGTGAACAAAGTTTCGATAGCCATAAAGAGCAAATAGAATCATCTTATACCAATCTTTGTATGTTATTGTCATCTTTTGGATGATCTTTTTAAGGCTCTTATTGGTTACTTCTATGGCTCCATTCATTTTGGGATGATACGATGCTAAATTGTGATACTTTATCTTGAATTATTCACACATCTTTTTCATCATCTTATTGTTGAAATTTGTAGCATTATTAGTCATAATTCTTTTTGGCAAACTATAGTGACATATCAAATCCCTTTTTATGAATTTCTGAATGACATTTTGGGTCGTGCTAGGATAAGAGGTAGCTTCAACCTACTTAGTGAAATAGTCAATGGCTACAAGGATAAATCGATATCCATTTGAAGCCTTTGGATCAAATAGACCTATGATATCAAGGCAACACATTGAGAAAGGCCATAGTGCAGACAAGACATTTAGTGATGTATGAGGAGTATGAATTTTGTTAGCATAAATTTGACACTTGTAACATTTCCTCACATGATTGATCTAGTTACTTTCCATTGTTAGCCAAAAGTAGCCTTCTTTCAAAATAGTTCTTGCCATAGCATGGCCATTTGAATATATTGGACAGAAACCTTCATGTAATTCTTCAACGATCTTTCTTGCTTCTATTGCATCAATGCACTTCAACAAATTAATGTCATGATTCCTCTTATACAGTGTTTCTCCATTCAAAAAGAAGTCCATAGGCATTCTCCTTATAGTTCTTTTATCATTCACTAAGGCCCCTTGTGAATATTCCTTGCACTTTATATACTAACTAACATCATGATACCAAGGCTTGCCATCAGATTTTTCTTCAACACTTAAGCAATAAGCTTGCAAATCTCGATTTTTTATCATGACAACATCTATTTGATCATTTCCATTTACCTTGAACATAAAGGATAAGTCACCAATGCATCAACAATTTGATCGTTGTTATGGATATTTTTGGAACCATACAAATGGGCTAGTAAATGCCCAATAGATAGGCCCAACTAATTGCAGCCTAGCTCAACTAGGCTTGAGGTCATTGAAGTAAGGCATCAAGTTGCAAAACGAGAGCTCAAATCACTAGTCAAAGGTTAGCAGCAATCGCAAGTCATTAGGTCTAGCTTACAGATCAAAGTATGCTCACTATGGTTAAACCCGAGGAGGGACCAATTTGCATGGATCAACTTGCAAACACCAACTTGCAGGAACCAACTTGAAATTAATTTATTATTTTTCCTTTTTTGGAATACATTAAGATTGCATGCCCCAGTAACTATAAATAGAGGTTAAAATCATTGTACAGAGGAGGATAGAACCAATTTAGACAGAGAGAATAGATCAAGATTGAAAGGATCCCTTGAGAGAAATAGATACTTTGCCAAAATAGAGAGAACTTGTAACTCTGCAAAAATATAGAAACACCCCATAGATACAAAAAACTCTACCAAAATAGATAGAGAAAATACAATAATGGTAGACGTAGGCATTACACTTGACTACACCACATTAAAAACTTCTAATGTCTCCTTGTTCTTTCTCTCTCTCCCTCTTTCTTTCTACATTTAATCTGTAGTTTGGGGTTTTTAGACTTTTCGATTGACCAGATTTTGCTGTTAACATTTTGGCACTAGAAGGAGGACTCTAAACTGTATTTTGATTAATTTTTTGTTCAACTACAATGGCTAGAGGAAGAACCACTAGAAGTTCAAATGTTTTAGTTGACCAGTCGGAAGGTCACATTAAACAACAATTGGAATCAATTCAACCTATGGTAGGTACTTTTGCCATCCCTGCCACAAGTATTGCTACTAGCTTGGCTCCAACACCCCATTGCCAACCTACTGTAATTATTCCTAGGACTGATGGAATGCAAATGTGGCACTAACATTAAGAACCACTGGAGAACACGTTGATGGAATTGGCTGGTGTGGTTAGGTCACTAACACAAGCATAGCCTCAAGGCATATAAAACCCAAATTGGAGCCACTACGCCCAGAAGAGAGCTCCGACAGCTGTGGCAAGGAGCTCAGGAGGAGAGGCCAACCAAACAAATACATTAGTGTGCTAACTTAACTCGCTCCTCCAATTTATGGACAAGATTAAAAGTCTACCAAGCACGTGAGGATGGTGATAATCAATAACATAAGGGTTCGCATTGAGTGGAAAGCTCGAACAGGACCAATTAGGGACATACTTCAAATCACTACTCCCTTGAGTAGAGAAGCAAAAGGAGCTAGCAATCTTCTTGCCAGTGATCCAAGAATTAAAACCTAATGGTAGAAGAGCTACTCTAGAGGGTAAAGTAGTTAGAAAAATGCCCTCAAGCTCAGAAAAGTCAAGATTGCTATGAGGAGAGGACCCCATTCGCTAGAGAAATTGAGACAGAGCCTCTCTCTCACAAGTTTAAGATCCCCACCATTTCGCAGTACAATAGGGATAGTAATCCATATGACCACCTAGATGCATTCAATGTATAGATGGATCTTTATATGACTAATCCTTTAGTTGAATGTTGCGTCTTCCTAACCATTCTAGGAAACATACCTTAAATGTGGCTCAAGAATCTCCCAACTCATAATTGGGAAAAGTGTTAGAGAAGATTTATCAATGAGTACAAAGCATTAAAAAGGCAACTCACACCATCCTACCACCTTGTAACAATCTTTCAGCAGAAGAATGAATCATTAAAAGACTACATCACCCAATTCAAGCACGAAGCCAACAATGTTAAGAATCTATCTGATGAGAATATCCTAATAGCAATCTTAATAAGACTCTACAAGTATGGAAAGCTATATAAGAACATATACAAGTCTCAAGTAAGGGACCTAGGCAAGTTTTATGCACAAGCTACAAAACAAATCAAGTGAGAGGAAACTTTTGGCCTAAAGAAGTCCAATCATAAGGATGAGGTGAACAGCTCCAATCAAATCAAAAAGAGGAGCAATAATGAGAATAGCAAAGACAATCAGAAGGATGGCACTGATAATCAACCTACAAAGAATGCTAGAAAAAGTGACCTTAGTGTCAAGATCGCCATAACAACTACAGAGTCCTATCAGACACTCAAGATAGGATATTTACAATAGAAAAGGATAAGGAGGACTTTGGGAAGCCCAACCCCATAAGGACCCCCCACAATTACAAAGACACAGACAAGTTTCGTGCCTATCATAATAAGGTTAGGCACAATACTTCAGATTGTCTGCCACTCAAAGAAGCGATTCAGGATCTAATCAAGAAAGGTCACTTAAAAGACTATATGGTACGACCTATAGGACAGGGACCTTAGTAGCCATAATGAGGTCCTGAAAAAAAAAGCAAGCATCTGCTATAAAAACCATACTTATGATTCTGTAATATTATTAAGAAGTTAGTAAAAGCCCACAAGTTTTTCCCTAAATTTTCATTACTATGTGTTGAATGAGATTTTAGCAAAATATAATATAGGAAAGTCTAAGTTTGGACTAAACTTGGTGATCTCATACTACGCCTCATTCCTCCTAGAGCTCACAAGGCTGGTGACAGGACACTAGGTCCAAACTGAGAAGGACCCATACATCCTTAAGGAAGACTTGGGGATGGAGTTTATCACTTGACAAATTTAAATGGAGCTGAAGTTCCCTAAGTTTAAAATGCTAGACATTTGCTTGCCCCACAAAATTTAGTAGCAAGCTCTCACCCCACTAAACTCAGTAGTGAGCTCTTGCCCCATTAAACCCGACAGTGAGCTCTTGCCTCACTAGCGAGCTCTTGCCCCATGAAATTTAGTATTGAGCTCTCACGCTATTACTCTAAAAGTGAGTTTGCCCCTCTAATCCAAAAGCGAACAATCACCCATCTAATTTGGAAGCGAGTTATTCTCAAGGATAAAGAAACCATGACATGTTAACTAAGGCACAACTTTCATGCAACCTACCTAGGCACTCAACTTGTGCTAGCTGAGGTGCAACTTCAATGCAACCTACCAAGCACTCATCTTCACAAATTTATTAACTCGTGATTTGTTAACTTTAGGTCCATTTATATTAACCTATGAGTTATCATTTGTGACCTACTAAATATCCTACTTGACAAATGTTTGTTGAAATCATGGTTTTCCAGCGGAGGTATTATATGTAGCCTACTAAGCATTCAACTATGGAAACCAAAGAATAAAGCAGGAATATTATAAAGTTCATTAAAGACCTCCTTCAATGAGATGGATTAACAACTAAAAATTCAAGAATTAAACTCAAATTTACAAAGTCATAGCCTACGAAGAAGGCTGGCCCATTGTAGCTAAGCTCTTGTGGGCTAGAGGATCAACATATGGGGTGAGCAGGTCATCCATCATTTGATCATCAGTAGCCTCTACGACCTATGAGTTACTCTCTTCATGAATAACGCCCTAAGCAAAAGAAACTACACCTACAAGCTACGTATCCTCATCAGAAGAAGCTACCTTCGCGTCTTCCTCAAAGCCCTTAATGGCGTCAAGAACGTTGCTGCCAAAGAAGAAGAAATCCATCTTTGGGTACTCCTTCCATAAAGTGAACAAGAACCCCATGGAAATATCTTCTTCTACTTTCGCTACCAGTGTTGCAATCTCCACCTTAGCTCAAGCAGTCTCCTCCTTTGCCAAAGTAACTTCATTCTTGGCCACCTTTTTCTCCTTCTCAGTAGCCTCAACTCACTGCACTATCGCATCCAACTCATCCTTCATTTTTGCTAGCTCATCAACTACCTTATTGAGATTCGAAGTAAGGCTAGCCTTGATGACCTCATGGTTTACTACCTCACAAGATAGAGCTTCTTTGGCTTCTTTCTTGGTGGCTTCAATATTTCTTGTTATGTCTTTCAGCTCCAATGCCTTAGCTTTTGTGGCGAAGGTCACCTTCAAGCTTCTCTTTGTCTTCCTCTCAAGCCAAGAGCTTGCCCCTCAACTTTACTGCCCCTAGTATGCTTTGAAAAACCAAACAATGAAGTTAGCTTACAAAGTCGCAAAAGAACAGAAATGAAAGGACTTAACTTACTAACATGCCATTATGAGCTATATATCCTATCAAAGCCTTATCAGACATCTTTAACTCCTCTGCTTTGGTATGAGGTCCCAAGATCACATCCACATTTTCCTGGAGGAAATCGACATATTCCCCTATCTTTGGGTGAAGGCTGTTAGGTCACTCTTCGATCTCGACCTTAGATGTTACTTCTTTCATAGCACTAACAACCTTCTTCCCCCTGTCTACTCTTTGCTTTTTGGTAGGGGGCTCAAATGAGGATGGGACCTTGATCGCCTTGACCACCTTAACCACTTAAGGCTATGAGGTAGGAACCAGCACTTGTGAGATTACTACTGCTACAACCAAAAAAGATTCATTTGCAACAATAGGGGCTATAGAAACAGCAGGAGTCGATGTGGTCGCTATAACAGTAAGGGCAACAGACCGAGTACGAGATCGGAGCATGTGAAGATTCAACCTCACAATATCTTCGTAATCTTGGAAGTTTGTTGGACCAACCTCCCTAATTTTGCAAGCTCTAAAGTTTATAATTATGTCAAGAAGCTTAACATTCAAAGCCAGAGTGAGCTTGTGCAAATGCAGGAGATCCTCATCAAATTTGATATCATTTTTAAGGTCATCTATAGCAATCAATTGGCCTAGCACTTTAACTTCCTCAACCTCTACTATTGTTTTCTCCTTCCAACTCCCTCTACAAAATGTTAGAACAAAAGAAATACATACATGAATTCATGCAAGCTCGCACATTTTCAACTCGCTCACCAGGAGTGAGGTTGAAATCAAAATTATGAAGATGACACAAAGATGGGTAGGAAATGTAAAACTAGTGAGTTTTGTAGTTCCCCACATTAGATTTGCCCCTAGCATCGCCCTGGGGAAAATTCTTTTGTACTCGATCGGTTGAGTTGAAAGATAATAAATCCTATCCTACTAACCCATGCCCTTGGTACTATAAAGACAGCAAAAAACACTTGCTGATGGAGGAGGAAGGTTATTCCTAAGGTAAACAAATGGAAGGGAAGTGAGCTAAGAGTAAGAATTTGGGGTAAACTAGAACAGGCAAAGCTTTAGTTTATTCAACAACTCAACAACATAAGGATGAACTGGGGAACTAAGCCTAGCATTGAGGTGGTGAGTGTTGATCACAACAAATCCCAAAGGAGGATAAGTTGTATGGTCATCAAGTGAGGGTGCCATAATACGACAGCCCTTGGGAAATGTGTTTCAGTTATGCTTTTGAGCTCGTCGAGCCTAATGGTAAAGGAATGGTGAGTAAACACCATGTGAGCTGGAGATTTTTCATTCCTAACAACCTGTTGACCCTCGATGGGATCAATACGAGTAATGAATTCCACAATGACCTTACCACTCCTAGAGGCCACTTCATCAATGATGTGCACTAGCTCCTCATTCCAAGTTGGAGAGTCAAACTCATCAGCACTTCCTATCAAGTCACCTCAGCATTTATGAGCTATAGGCATCTACACAAGAGAATGAATAATCAAGTCAGTGCTAGTAGACCATATCTAAAAGTTAAAACTAATAGGGAGATTCCTATGCAGTAGGCCATACACACCTCAGACCACCATGCATAAGACTTAAACCATCTAAAAATCTAATGGGCTGGACCAATAAGTCCATCAAGTTAATAAACCCTAGGAAACAGAAGGCTAAACCCAACAGTCTATGGTCCTAAAACCAATAGGCAAAATCTCTAGCAATAGATGAACATACACCACCAAACCAAGCAGCAAAATACCAAAAACCCATAGAGCTAAGCATTCATAAAATGAAGAAGCGTAACGTCTAAGAAAGCTTATCATATCAAGAAGAACAAGATGAGTTTTGGAAAGAAAATGGTGAGCAAGGCCACTCTCTAGTAATCCAAATTTGAAACACTTGATGACAAGCTCAATGCAGCCTAAGAGCAAGAATGGTGGTGACTGGTTAAGAACTTGAAAAACAAGCAAAAGGTAGAGCGTCAATTTTTAAAAGTAAAGGGAAAAAGAATTTTTCTCACCTTAAATAGACTGAATGGCATCACCATTTGATCTAGGACTGATCAACTACCCTCAATCCAATGGCCCAGCAAATAGTAAGGCTCAGACATTGCCACGTTGATTGCTATAGAAACATGCATGCATTAAATGTGATAATAATGATATAGGCAAGCTAAACGATAACATGGTAGATCGCAATCACCAGCTTTTACTAACGACCTATAGCTCCCAATCCATAGATCACACTGAGTGTTAGGAGGGCAATGTTATAGGTATTTTTTGAACCATACAAATAGGCTAGTAAAAGCCTAATCGAAGGCCCAGCTAATTACTGCCTAGCTCAATTGGGATTGAGATCACTGTAGTAAGGCATCAGGCCACCAAACGCAAGCTCAAATCACTGGTCAAAGGTTAGCAGCAACCTTAGGTCATTAGGTCTAGCCCATAGAACAAAGTACGCTCACTATGGTTAAACCCAATGAGGGACCAACTTGCATGGATCAACTTACAAACACCAACTTGTAGGAACCAACTTGCAATTAATTTATTATTTTTTCTTTTTTGGAATACATTAAGATTGTACACCCCCAATAACTATAAATAAGGATTGAAATCATTGTATAGAGGAGGATAGAACCAATTTAGGTAGAAAGAACATATCAAGATTGAGAGGATCCCCAAAGAGAAATAGATACTCTATAAAAATAGAGAGAACTTGTAACTTTGTAAAAATATAGAAACACGCCATAGATACAAAAAAACTCTGCCAAAATATACAGAGAAAATATAATAATCATGAACATAGGCATTGCATTTGGCTGAATCACATTAAAAATTCTGGTGTCTCTCTATTCTTTCTCTCTCTCCCTCTCTCTTTTTACATTCAATCTATAGTTTAGGATTTCTAGACTTTTCGATTGACTGGCTTTCACTGTCAATAATTATCTTCTCTTGGAATATGATGGAAAGTGATTTCTTTGAAATATTCTAACAACTACATTATGTGTCTGTGATATGGAATCATCCTGGCATCTTGGGTTTCCTAATCTCCTCTCAATTGGTGGATTAACAATATAGAATCACCATACTCCTTTAAGACCTTGACTTCCAAATCTAACATAACTTGTATACCTATGGCACATGCTTTATATTCAACCATATTATTCATACAATCAAAGCACAATTTGGTTATGAATGGGATAGTTATCTCCTCAGTAGAAATTAAAACAACACCAATACCATGCCCTAATGCATTAAAGGCTCTATCAAATAACAATGTCCATTCCTCATCTTTTGGTGATTCATTATTATTGAATAGTGTCATTATGTTTTTATCTAGAAACTCACATTGCATAAAACTATCATCTTTAATAGACTGATCAGCCAAAAAGTCGGTAATTGCACTACCCTTTATTACTTTTTGGGTGAAATAACTATGTCATATTCAGACAACACCACTTGCCATCAAGCAATTCTTCCCCATTAGGGCAAGTTTTTCAAATATGTACTTAATTGGATCCATCTTTGATACCAACCATGTAGTATAACATAGTATGTATTGCCTCAAGTGATGAGCTACCCATGCCAAGGCACAATAAGCTCTAAGAGAGAGTATTTTGACTCATAGCCTATGAACTTCTTACTCAAATAGTATATTGCTTGTTTTTTTCTTCATGATTCATCATGCTGCCTTAGTACACAACCCATAGACTCTTCAAGCACAATCAAGTACATAATAAGAGGTTTTATGGGTGACAATGGTACCAAGACTGGTGGTTTGGGCAAATATTGCTTGATCTTTTAGAATGCTTCTTGCCATTTCTCCTTTCATTCCATGGTTTGATTCTTACACAAAACATTGAACAATGGATCATAAGTAGCCATTAATTGGGATATGAACCTAGCAATGAAATTCAACCTCCCTAAGAAATCTCAAACTTCTCTCTTTGTGCATGGTATTGGTATCTCCAAAATAGCATGAACCTTTTCAAGATTGTCTTTTATTCCATTCAAACTAACCACAAACCCTAATAGCTTTCCTGACCTCACCCCAAAGGTACATTTTGCAAGGTTTAGTCGAACTCAAATCTTTCTTAGCTTTTAAAAAGTTTTTGAAAATCAATATTATGATCTTCTTCACTTTTTTATTTGGTGATTATATCATTAACATAAACTTCTACTTTTTATGCATCTTATCATGAAGTAGAATCACCCTAACTCTTTGGTAGGTTGCCCTAGCATTTTTTAACTTAAAAGGGCATTACTTTGTAACAAAAAGTGCCCCACAAGGTGATAAAGGTGGTTTTCTTCATATCTTTGGATCATCTTGACTTTATTATACCCACAAAGATAGTCTATGAAGGAAAATATTGAATTGCTACCAGTATTATTGACAAGAACATTGATATGTGGCAATGAAAAATCATCTTTAAGGCTTGTCCTATTCAAATCTTGATAATCCACACACATCTGTTAGCCTTAAAGGAGATTGTTAACCCCAAAACGAGTTTTACATCACTACTTATTAGTTTTGGATGTTGAAAAA
>JANHAO010017190.1:0-14075 GCA_026873985.1 Saraca asoca
TTTCGTCGCTAAATTCCCTCGCTAAATTTTCAAGGGATAGTTCGTCGCTAATTTCCCTCGCAAAATTTAGCGACGGATATCCTGCGTACGTCACTAAATTTTAGCGACGCGCTATTTAGCGACGAATTTAGCGAGGGATTTGATCCCTCGCTAATTCTATATTAGCAAGGGATTATCAACTATTAGCGAGGGATTTTTCCCTCGCTAAATGGCAGATTTCTAGTAGTGTTCCTCTAAGATCCTCACTCAAAGAGCAAAAAGAAAGAATTCAACCACTTTTCTACCCTAGGTAAGGCTAACCCTAGGAAATCCAGTAGTATTTAAATTGAACACAAGAGAAATGACAAGAACTAAACAGTTCAAGATACAACAATGAATCTTTAGAGAATTAAATTCAATTAAATTTAGCTCAAATGTAAGAGACGAAGCAGAGAATTGAAGAATAGATGAATTTGATAATATTTGTCTATGAAGAGTTATGTTTTCACACTAAGAAAATGTATGGAATATGTATTTATAGTAAGTGAAAGCACATACTAAAAAACTAGTTGTTATGTAATTCAAACATGTAATCACGAATTCAAAATTTGAATTTTGATCATAATCGCTATTAGAATCATAACATTCAGATTTGAATGCACTGACTTGAATCGTAGAAAGAAAAAGTAAAATTCAATTCTGCTAGCCAACAATTGCAATCATTTGATGAGTCTAGAAATTCATATGATCAAAATCTCTATTAGAATTATGAAAATAGAGTTTAGAAGATATTAATTCGAATCGCCAAAATGTGCAAATATTCTTGCAATCATAATCACAAGAGATTCGTGTAAAATCCTAATTCAAATAACAAGGCAAGAACACTTGCCTTGTTCTTATGATTATGATCGCGAAACTAGCTCAAAATGCCCAAATCGAATAGCAAGCCTGAAGAGTAAAAAAAATAAAATTTACAAATTCATTTCAAAATCAATTTAAATCATTTTAAACCTTATAAAACAATCCAAAACCTCAATTGAAATCTAAATAAATATGATAAAATATTTAGTAAGGTGTTTGAATGTTTTTAGTATAATTCTTCAAAAACTTTTTGATTAAAACAAGAGGCAAACCTTCCAAAATGAAGTTTCAAATTTGAGCTAACCCTAATAAATCTATACCTTTAATCTATATCTACAACCAAAAATCTAAGGTCATCTATGAAAGATCCACTGAAATTAAACCAAATCAACTCAACTAAAATTGCTTATTGTCATCAAAATACTAATTTGCTCAATTTAGAAAAATAAAGACTAGGGATAACAAATAGTATGTGTGTGTGTGTGTGTTCAAATAGTATTGTATATTCTTGTACTATATCACATACAATATACTTAATGCGATATCATTTACAAGTGGTAATAAGCACGTTATGCTATGGTTAATGAATATATATGATAAAATTATAATACATGCTCTTGTGTTATTTGTTTTAGTTATTTATTTGAAACATAAATTATAATAAATTAGATTGAACTAACTATATTGATTGGAAAGTTATGTCTATTTTATAGGATTGTTCAAAGAAGAGAGAGTGAACATTGAAGTCAAGAATTGGTAATTTTTGTTATACTCACTTCTAGAGAAAAGTCAAGAAAGAAGAGTTATTCTAACTCTTGAAGACTTGAAAGATTAAAACTTTAAAGCTTGAATTTTTCAAGTAAAGCCTTAGGTCTTTAGTGGCTATAGTCTTTTTTTTTTTAAGCTTATAATTTCTTTTTAAATAGAATTTTTCATGATTGAGAATTAAATCTTGTTTAAAAAATTCTTGCTTGCTTTATTATATTTTCTTGATTGACAGTAGTTTCAATCGATGAAATCTTTGTTTAAGCCTTACTTTAGTTAAAATGTTAAGGTGTTAGATTATTAGAATTTAGCTCTTTTTTGGAAGGTTTGCCTCAAGATTTTTCTTAAAAAGTTTTTGAAATATTTTCAGCAAAATCATTTCAAAATGTTCTTACATGATTTATCAAATTGTTTAAACGTGAAAATATGTTTTTGGATTGAAATATAAATTTTAAAATGTTTTAAAAGCTTCTAAAATATTTTTAACAAAAACATTCCAAGATATTCATAAATGATTTATCAAATTGCTTTTGCATTTGAAACATTTCATCAAAAACATTCCAATTTGTTCTTAAATGATTTGTTAAATTCCTTAGACTTGGAATAATGTTTTTGTATTGAAATATAAGCTTTGAAACAATTTTGAAATGATTTTAAAAGGCTTGTCTTTCAAAATCTGACCATGCAATTTGAATCGACACTTTTGAACTGTATTCACAATCATGATCGCATCAATAGGACAAGTGCCAAAGAGTTTCTAAAATCCTATGATTCGAATTGGTATTTCACTATGTTTTTATGATTCTGATCACAAGCTCGTAAAGATGCTACAGAATTTGCAAAATAATGTGATTCAAATCGGATTTTGCATTGTATTTTTACGATTCGAATTGGAAGGCTTTAAACTAGATCTTTGCAATTCTAATCACGATTTAGATTGCAATGCAAATTTTGAATTCACAATCGTGGTTGCAAAGGATAAATTCTGAAATAATAATTATTTTACTATGTGTCATTCTCACTTGCTATAAATATCCATGCCACACATTTCTTCATAGAAAAAAAAAACCTAACTCTGAAGAGATAAATATTCTCTTTCATCTATGCTTTAAGTCTTTATCTAATTTCTTCAATATGAGCTAAATTTGAATGAATCCATACCTATTGAGTTTCAATTTATAATTTGAACTTTAGAGTTCTATCAATTTCTGTCATAACTATTCAAACACATTTAGGTTTTATAGGGTGAGCTTTACCTATGGTAGAAAGAGTGATTGATCTCTTTTGTTTTTCCTTTTTTAGTGAGTGGTTGAGCTTCTTAAAAAGTTTTTTTTATTATAGTTAAATAATCACTATAAAGACTTTGCCTTGTGCCTGTTTAGACTTAGAGGGACAAGGACTGATATTTAATAGATTTATGCTTGGTCAAAAGTTTAAAAGTGGATGTACACCTTGAAAAATGTTTTTCAATGAGGAGCTACTATAAATCTTGTATTGAATCTCTTTATCCTTACTCTCTTTAATTTATAATAATTAATATTGTGATATCTATTTTTACTCTTGTTAATGATTGAAATTTTGGGATGCTTTATTTTTTTTTATTGTTGAACTTTAATGAGTGTTTTGTGTTTTATTATTTATCATATGGCTTAGATGTTGGTATGCTTAGAAGAAGTCATTTCTTTCTTTGAATGTGTTCATTGAGACTTTGCCTCTGTATAGTTAAATAAGGTGTTTTACATAAATATTTTAATTTATTATTTCTTGTGTGTAAATATCTTTATTAAATTATTTTGATTTTGTTTGAATTAAAATCATATCATAACTTTTCATAATTAAAAGATTTTCAAAGAGAATACTAAAAATTGTGAAAGTTTTTTAAAACATTCAATTTGCCCTTCCTATAAGTGTAGGTTGTCTTATCCTACAATTATTTTAAAAATTATTTAAAATTTTAAAATGTATTTAAAGATAATGTTCATATTATATTATGTTTAATAATTCTTTTTTTTAATGCCGTGCATCATATGAGGTAGAAATTTAGTTTTATAAAATGGTTAACAAAATTTCGAATAGCAAGTTATAATTTTCATTAAAAAAAACTTTTAAAATTTACTATGGCAGCAAAACTATTATTTATTTAGCATGACATACACAGGGTGACGTCATTTTCTTATTTCGTGTATCTGCTTTACTTGTGATACCAGTTTGGACAAAAACAAAAGCAGAGTTAAGCGTGTCACGTGGACCTTAGAATTTGATAGCAGAGAGAAGTCTAATATTACAGAGAGTAAGAATACAATTCAAATTTATTTGATTTCTTGAAGAATCAAAGGTTTGTTTGGATTACATTTTTAAATATCGCTTTTGAGAAGAATTAATTTATAAGAATTAAGAATGAGTTTTATATTTAAAGATGGAGGTTAAAAATTACTTTTATGATAAAATGTTTTGTTTTGCTGTGGAGAATAAATTATTTTTAAGTGTGAAATAATTGAAAAAAAGTATGGTTTTGTTTGGGAACTTTCCACACTAAAATGAATTCTGGTAGATAAAGTAACGAAGAATGGTGTTTAGGTGGCCAAATCAAAAATTACTTTTTTAAAATTAAATTTAAAGAAAAACAAAATAAAATAGAGTGAAAATAAAAATTTTTCATTACTTCTTATGTTAATTTTGAGGCAAAAATAATTTTAGATTTAGGTTGCATACTTAAAATTCATCCATTTTTTACTCAAAATTAATTTTGGATAGAATTCAATCAATATAGCTGATTTGTTGGAAAGTTATTATTATTTATTTATTATTTTTTTTTTGGATTATCCGTTGCCAATATTGTTTGCTATAGAATGTTGATAAATTGAGACCAGTCAATACAGTTTGTTGAAAATCACAATCTCTCTCTCTCTCTCTCCGTTAAATGTATATTTTCGTTTTAAAAAGATGGCGAGATGCTAGCATTAGATTGAGCAGTGGCTTACAAGGATGAAAAGTCAAAACCATAAGCATAAAACTATGTGCAGTAAAAATATTAAAAAAAACATTTCCCACATTTTTATAAATATTAGTTACACCCATTATATTTTTATACATAAAAGTGCAATATTATCTTTATCAACTTATATTTTTATCTATGAATGTACTTACTAAACCTTGCCTATGCATAGTTATATGAGTTACTTTGTACAAGTACTTTAATTTATTATTTTTTGTGTACAAACATCTTTATCAAACTATCTTGAGTTTGTTTGGTATAAAACCATTTCATGACTTTTCAAACCCAAGAGATTTTCAAATAGAACACTAAAAATTGTGAAAGTTTTTAAAACACCCAATTCACTTTCCCTCTTGGGCGTGGGTTATCTTGTCCTACAATGGGTATCAAAACTATAGGCTTTTTGTTTAAAATACTTAACTATCTCAAAAGGATCTATAGCAACCATTGAAGGCACATCTTTAAAAGAAAATTTTAATATGTAAAAATCTCCAATGTTTGAATATGTTGATATTTATAACCTCCCATTCTTTTATGGTTCTTATTTTAAAGTTCGAAATGGAAAAATAGATTTCTTTTTACAAGCCCTTGATTTATATTCATGGAATATCATTAAGGATGATTTTACCATCAAACCAATGAGTGAATGAGATGATGATCATGAAAGGAATTTGCTTGGAGCATTAAAGTTATGAAAATTTTACATAGTAGCTTGAATGACGATGCTTATGCCAAAGTTTCTAAATGCTCTAGTACCAAAGAAATTTGGGACACTGTTTTATATCTAGATAACATTATTTCTATTGATAACAGTGTTTGCGTTGAGCAAGGAAAAGAGGAAGATATTGCCAAGAAAATTCTTCAAGAGGATTTACAAAAATGTGAAATGTATTCCATGTCTTCTAATGAAGAATTCCAAGAGAGAGATAAAGATGGTACTAAAGAAGAGTCAATCAAACTTCAAATGGAAGAATCAAGCCCTATAACTCAAAAAAGGAGAGCTTGTGTTGAGCAAGAAAAGGAAAAAGAAAAAGATAAAGATATTATCAAGAAAATTCTTCAAGAAGATTTACAAGAATGTGAAATATATTCCATGTCTCCTAATGAAGAATTCCAAGAGAAAGAAAAGATTGGTTCTAAAGAAGAGTCAATCAAGCTTCAAATGGAAGAATCAAGCTCTATGAATTAAAAGGTTTGAGGTATATAATTCTAATCCTAATACTAGTAATTGTTATGATGATTTACATACTCTCAAAGAATTGCATAATGATAGAATATTTATGAAATTTGATTATTCAACTTCTTGTGACCTTCAAATTAAGAATGATTTATCCTAAAAGGATGTTGAACACTTAACTTACACACTTTCCAGTCTTCGAGAGAAGATATAGATTTTACTCTTAGAAATTCTGAAAAACCTCTTGCCATGCTTGAATCAAAGTACAATTTCTATAAAATGTCAAAGCTTTCTAAATGTTTTTTCAAGAAAAATCAAATTCTAATAAGAATTCTATTATTTGCAATTATTGTGGTAACCAAGGTGATATCTTTCACTTATAACCTATGAGAAGAAACTCTGATGTGGGAAAGAAAAAAATTTTGGTTCCTAAGGTATCTAAACGTTCTAGTACCAATATTAAAAGGCCCAAAATTAAGTGGTACCAAAAAGTCCTCATAATGCTTTAATTATGCAAAACAATTCTTGCAAAGGTGAATAATTTAGTCAAGAAAAGAAGAAGTATTCAATAAGCGCTTTTCTAAAAGAAAAATGTAGAAAAAGAAGGTTTAACATTACCAAAGCCTCTCAAACATACATTTTTGAAGTGTCAAAACTTAAACCACTAAAGGAAAAGTGATGGGTAAGGAAGAGTCATCTTTTCTTTGCAAAAGATAAAGTATCAAATTCTCAAATCTCTTGTATTACTCTATTTGATATTCATTGAAAAAGAAATGACATTGTTCTAAATCATGAGTATTACATAAAGATTATGTTTCATCCTTATCAAAACATATTTGCAAATGAGATATTATCTTGAATACTTGATTTACTTTGTCTTCATTTACCCTTGGCTCTTTTGATGTTATAGCTTAATATAAGAGTTTGCAATGCTTGGCATTTGTGATGAACCTCATTGTTTATTGTTCATATATTGAAGATTTATTGTTCATATATTGAAGATATGCAAATGCTTTAAAAACTAATTTCCAAGAATCTGATCTTTGTGCTCACTATCTTATCTCGATCAATCTTTCTCTTATGCACTTTATATTGATATTCATCTAACTTTCATGTATCCAAGTCTTGGTTAGATACCAAAGAAATTGTCTAGAGTTGTTTTGTAGGAAAGAAAGTTAATACTTCCTAAGTTTAGTATGAAAATGGAAGACAAGTTCGACTTGAGGATAATCCAATTCAACTCTCAAAGGAGTTATCTTCCATAAAGAGGAATGAAAATCCAAATGTTTGTTATATTCTATCCTCTCTCTACGCATAATATAATTCATACTTTTCTTAAGTTTGGATAGTTAAAGATTAAATATATCATTGTTATATTTGGTTTTATCTTTAAAATGATATGTTCTTTTTGTGTTAAAGAAAGGTAATCACACTTATCAAGGAAAATATGTCACCAATGCCTCTTGAAAGTGTTTATATGCCTATATTTGAATTTTAAAAAATAATGGCTCCATGATTTTTTTCAATGATCATACTTATATTAAACGGAACTCATCTCTTTAAAAGTGGGTGTTGTTGATGAATTTTTGTATTCTTGATAATTGGGTACAACTTTTTATTTTTATACTCTTAGTTCTCCAAGATGTTTTATATAAATTTTGATGATTTCATATTTTCTAAAATCAAAAGTCTTTCTCTTTAACATTTTTTTTATAAAAATAGTAATAATTCTTGTTACTTTCAAAATAATTTTTATAAACATTTCTTATATCTTATAGTTTCAAAGTTGCTTGATTGATGCTATAATACTTGCTAATGCTTTTCATCAGCCTTGAATATGTTCCATGAAGTGCTTGAAGGTTCTTAAAGCTAGCCTATTCCTTGAAGAATCTTTAGAATTTGTTTTATATATCCTAATGTCCAATCCTGAGTTTTGTTCTCAAAAGTTTGTTAGAATCTTTGTGATTTGTGAAAGGATTCATAAGTTTAACTTCAGGATTATGGAAAATTGAAGGAGTTGGAAGATCAAGTCTTGACTTGAAGATTTCTCAATATGATCAATCATTAGTTTCCAATCCTTTTCCAAAGGCAAGCACATCAAGGAAAGCCTTTTTTTTTCATCAAGATGAATATGCTTTTTTTTGCCTCACAAGTGATAAGAATTGAATAGAAAAATGACTACAACTAAGAAACTCTACATATTGCTTTAATCAATGAGTATCTTTCCTTATTTCTTCTTATGAATCATTAGCATATACTGGATTGCTTGATTCTCTTTGTCTAAGTTGTTCTTGGTTGGTTTGGAAAAGATCATGAAAAATATGCTTGGCTATGAGACAATATGTTTAGTTGTCTTTTTATGCCTCTTGTCATTGCACATAGGGAAAGCTTGATAATTTTAATATCTTTCTATCCCTATTGCATATCTTTCTATGATGTTTGCTTGAGCTATACTTCCTAGTTGCTTGGAACATGTGCTTTTCATTCATAAACAAAACTTTAAAAGAAGATATGCATACATAAAAAATTTTCAAATAATTATTCTTTGATCTTTTTCAAAATTAGTTTAAAAAAACTCATGAATTTCAAATTACTTAAATGTTTTATTTGAAAATGTTTAAAAATGATATTCCCATTCATATTTCTCCTAAATTTTTTTTTCAATGTTTTAGAACACAAAAGTTTGGATTTTTTTTATAAAAGTGTTGTTGAAAGAATGAGAACTTCAATTACATTTGCTGGATTGAGAAAATTTTATGTTTTTTATGCTTTAAAATGATTATATTTTTTTGGTAAACATATATGTCTTTGTTGACAATGAAATTTGGTAAATCCAAACCTTAGTCAACTAAAATAGTTATGTGATCCCCAAACTACAAGTTATGGAATCAAATGTAAACAAGAAGAAAATAGAGAGAAAGGAAGGACTATGGACACCAGGAGTTTTTTATCGTGGTTCGGCTAAAGTCAATGTAACCCCTATGTCCACAATGATTTATATTTACTTTTGTGTGGTTGTTTCACTGTTCAGGCAAGCAAAGCAATAATATAGATATTCTCTTGCTATTTTAATAGAGTTTCTACATATATCTACTCCCCTTCCTACAATGAGTTTCCTTTCTATTTATAGAGGTAATGAGGGTTATAAGTATAATTTGATAAGTTCTAAAATCATCTTGTCTGCCACTGTGCGCAATAAATGCTTGGCCATTCTCTATTGATTCCTGGAGGCTAACTTGTCAACTAAGAGAATGTGCGTCTGACTGCTTATTAGACTTAGGCATTTGTACTTATGCTTAGAGTAGCCAGCTAGATGGTCTAAGCTCGCATTGGGTGACCTGCCAGTTATGCAAGTTGGTCCCATTCTCAGGTTTAACCAGAATGTATTTTCTGGAAAATGGTTAAGGGTCTACTTTGCTTAGCAAATCGAAGCTTGTCTCTAGTGAGCTGGGGGTCGTTGCCTTGGCCTCATCCCGTGTCTCATACTCATGGCTGGCTATATAGTGCTTTTGCTGAGTGATCTCGATGTTGGGTCATAGATGGGTTAGGTCTTTCCCTCTTGAGCTTGTCTACTAGGCCTTTGCCAACCATTTCACATAGTACCAAAAAATACATACAACATTAGCCCCCAGCTCTTAGTTCATTCTATGGACTGGGAGCTGAGTTCACTAGCAAAAGCTAGAGACTGCAATGAGTCATGTTATCGTTTAGATTCTATTTTGTTGCTTCATTTGCTCGTTCCATCATTATATATTAAATACACATGCTTTCGCATGACTGCCAGTATAGCGATAACTAAGGCATATTATTTTCTAAACCGTTAGATCATAGGCATTTAATCGGCCTCTAAATTGAATAGCCTAACCATTAGGGCCATATTAGATGAGAGTCCCTTCTTTTCCCTTTTACTTTTGAAGATAGATGTTCTTCCTTGCAAGTTCTCAAGCAATTTTCTCGAGTCTCATTCTCTTGCTTCGTTGATTCTATTATTGCTGTTGCTGTGCTACGTCGCTCGTCATGGCTTGTTGGTAAGTAATGCCCTTTTAACTTGATTCTTTTGCTCCTTTGTGATCTGACTTAATCCATTTAGTTTTCCAGGGTGTGATAGGAATAATAAAGATGGAGGAAATGCTCTAGGCTTGGAAGGAAAAGAATGCCAAATTGGAAGGCGACTTGGCTACTATGACTACTAAGGCATTGGAGTTAGAAAATAGAGCAATGAATGCTAAGGTCACTTAGAGAGAAGTCAAGGGAGCTCGATCTTGTGAGGTGGCAAGTCGCGAGGTTGGCGCAGCCAGCCTCAACAAAGTGGTTGATAAGCTATCAAAAGCCAAAAACAATCTAAACATGACATTTCAGGGTGCTGAGGCAGCAATGTGGCGAGTTAAGGCTGCAACATGATGGGCGGAGGCTACCAAGAAGGAGCTTGAAGCAGCCAAGAAGGAAGTCACTCTAAAACAAGAGAAAGTGACTTAGGTTAAGGTAGAGATTGCTAAGCTGGTTGCAAAGGTAGTAGAGAAAGTGCAATCTGAAACCTCATCCTCATTCTTATACACCTTGTGGGAGTGGCACTCGAGTATAGACTTTTCCTTTTTTGAGAAGGATGCTCTTAAGGTAATAAAGGGCTTTGAGAGGAGAGCTATAAAAGCTGCGAAGGCTACTTCTTCCAACAAAGGTGCGAAATCTGTGAGTGGAGCCCCTCCTACTGAAGGTGCAATTCAAAGAAGGAGCAATCCACAGGTCGTGGCAACCCTGATGATTAGATGAGGAACAGCCTGCTCGCCCTATGCATTGATCCTTCCCCTAAAAGAACTTAGGGTCCAAGGATCAGGCTCCTTAGAATACAATCTTGTAACTTTTTATTTCATTTTTGAACTTCGCATTTGATGTTGGACTTTGCATGAATTTACCTCATTGAAAGAGGTATTGAATGAACCTTTCCATTTTTCCTTGCCTTTTCAAACACATCATATTGGATGTTTTATGGAAAATAATATGTAGGCTATAATGGATAGATTCTTGCAAATCACAACTCAATAATTGTTAACTAAGAAGAGAGCCCGATTAGTCAATCGACCTTGGTGAGCAAAATATAATGGATAACGAAACGAAATGAAATATTGAGTAGGTTGTATGAATCTAAAACCAACAAATCATGACCACAAATGATATGCGCCATGCTGAATGGCTAACAGATTGCATGAAAGCATAGTCTCGATTCTCATGAATTGAATATTGTGATACTTATGAGAGACATGGAATTTACAACAAGCGCCAAGAGGCCACAGGAGTGTCTTAGCTAATTGTGAGTAGAATGCTCAGATTGTGCTTTAGCTAGTATGAGTTTGAGTGCTCAGTGGATGATTAGGTACGCCTCGGCTAGCACACTGAGTAGGTCATATGAAAGCTAGGCCTTTAAAGACAGACCACATGAGAGCTGCGAGCGATATGTCACATGAGAGCTACGAACAATAAGTCACATGAGAGCTACAAATAATAGGTCATATGTGAGTTATGAGCAATGGGTCGCATGAGAGCTGTGGATAATAGGTCACATTCTTGTTTTTTCAACTTACAATCTACAATAATGTATATTTTCCCAAACAAGGCAATATATATTTGCTGGTTCTTCACGACAATGTATATTTACCAAACAAGATAATGTATATTTACCGGTCGACTACGGTAATGTATATTTACCAAGCAACGCAATGTATATTTGTCATTTCTCAACTAGTAATGGATTGATCATACGAGCTATGCTTTGGCTAGTATGCTGTGATAATGTATATTTGCCAAGCGTGATAATGTATATTTATTCGGCTGACCACATAATGTATATTTACCAAGCAAAGCAATGTATATTTACTGCGTTGTCTATGATAATGTTATTTACCAAGCAAGGTAATATATATTTATCGGGTTGTCCGTGATAATGTATATTTGTTAGGTCGGCTTTGTTTGGAGGTTTGTACCTCAATAAATTAATCGCAAGAGAGATATGCTTTAGCTGGCTTGCCATGACAATGTATATTTACCAAGCATGACAATGTATGTTTGTCAGGTTAACAATGACAATGTATATTTACTGAGCAAGTAATGTATATTTGTCAGGCTAATGTTCCAAGGATGTGCCTCAGCCAGTGCGATTTGAGTTTCTTAGCAGAATAGCTCACTTTTAGTACCAAGTTTCACTGGAAATTTATTCAAAGATTAGTAGACATAACAATTTAAGATATTTGCAATTTCCAAATAGCATTACAAAATCAGAATATGGTTCTTATTGTGGGGGACTATTGTTAGTCGAAAGCTTATTGGGGCTGTTAAGATCATTGTTCCACAGGTCGCATAATATAGTCCCCTAACTGACCTCTCTTAATTAGGCCCTCGGTTGTATCCTTAAGTGCCCAACATTCCGAGGTATTGTGCCTAATTTCATCATGGTATGCACAAAATTTGTTTATGTTCCTGAATTTATTAGGAATCTTTGTGGGGCTGGGCTTTTTAAAGTCTTCCTTATCATTTTCCGTTGTGAATATCCTATCTTGAGTATCTGATAGGATGCTATAACTTTCATAGTGACCTTGATGCTGAGGTCACTCACTCCTGGCCCTTTTTGGGGCCTGGCTATCAGAGTCGTTGTCTTGGTTCTCTTTCTTGTTCCCGCCATTACTCCTTTTATTCATGTTGTAGCCATTCTTCTCGCTCCCTTGATCAAACATTTTTAGGCCAAAGGTTTCTTCCCACCTGATTTCCTTGGTAGTTCACTCATAAAATTCACCCAAGTCCTTCATTGGGGACTTGTATATCTCCTCATACAGTTTCCCATCCTTGTAGAGTCTAGCTAAGATCGCTGTGAAGATACTTTCATCTAAAGGATTCTTTACATTATTAACTTCACGTCTAAACCTAGCAATTTAATCCTTCAACGACTTGTCTTTCTGTTGGAAAATTATCACAAAGTGGCAGAACAATGCAAGCTACCTTCTTTACACCTTATACTGGTTGAGGAATCTCTTTTGGCAATCCTCCCAGTTATGAATGTTGTGAGTCAAAAGATTCCTGAGCCATGCCCATAGTATTCTCCTACTAGTGGCTAGGAAGACGTGACATTTGACAAGTGAGCTGGTTGTCTAAAGATCCATCTAGACATTGAACGCATCCAAATAATCATATGAGTCAATGTTCCTGTTGTATTATGGGATGTTAAGAATCTTAAATCTATGAGGAAGAGGCTCTATTTGGATCTCTTTAGCGAATGGGGTACTTTTCTCATAACGATCTTGTTAACCCTGAGCTGTAGGTCACTTTTCAAGCTTTTACACCCTCCAACGCAACTCTTTGATTATAAGGTCTTGAGTTTCTTATTGATGGTTAAAGGTCCGATAACTCCTGTCACCCTCTTGATCATGGAAATGGCGACCAAAGGCCTTATGTTTTCTACTATGCTCACAATCTGAGGAGTAACAATCTGATCTTTGTCTATGACTGGTCCTATTTGTGTCTTCTTCTTGACGCAAGCTCTCAAATCATTGATCGTCTCCATCATCGCCCTTGCGAGCCTGATGGATCTCCCACCCTGACCGTAAATTATACTTAATGAATGGGCCCAACTTGTGGATTTTCCCCCTGAGGGGTTTCTCTTGTTGCTCTTCTAATTGCTAGGGTCTCCCTTTAGGCATTGAAGTCTCAACATGTCTTTATATGCCTTGGGTCTATGCTCATGCCAATGCCCTAACTACATCTGCCAACTCCTTCATTATGTTTTCAAGCGTCTCCTGACGCTGATGCCATGCTTGAATTCTATCAGTCTCAAAGGCCATAAATTGGTAAGAGGTTAGTGGTGTCGTACCAGTGACAGCACCTATTATGGGGTAGTAGAGGTGCCTGCAGTAGGGAAGATGGAGCCCCTCAGCGATAACTCTTACTACTCTGCATGACTTTCAGGTTGGCCAGCAGCAACATTATAGCTCCTAATGGTTCTTTCTCTTGCCATTACAGTTAACAATGAACCAAAGAGAGTAAGAAAGCAGTTGGGGGCCCTTCCTCTAGCCCTAAAATGTTGACGGTGAAATTTGGTAAACCTAAACCTCAATCAACCAGAGCAATTCTGTGATCCCCAAACTACAAGTTATGGAAGCAAATGTAAACAAGAATGAGATAGATAGAGAGAAAGGAAGGACTGTGGACACTGGGAGCTTTTTATCATGGTTTTGTTGGTGTATGCTCTAGAAGCCAATCATGGGATGATTGTTTGTTTGCATACATTATATTACGTTTTAATGGCAATTCAATTAT
>JANHAO010017191.1:0-14068 GCA_026873985.1 Saraca asoca
TTGTGAGATTGGCTGATTAAAAGTGGTAATTTGTTAAGTTACAAATCGCTGGCTAAAGAAACTATTTTATTATGTGAAGGAAAGCCTACAGGAAAAACGTTTCCTCCCTGTGTCTATGCTTAGAGAACATAGGGTGATCAAATTCTGTTTTCTGTTTTCCGAACCTATCTATATAACTTGGGAGGTCCTCTGGCCCAGCAGAAAAAAAAAAATTCTAAACTCTACATAATTTCTGGGGTTTCTTTGCCTGATATGTGATGAAACCATATATAGTCTATGATTAAATGTGAAAACTATCTCTCTGTAAGGAAAGCCCCTTTCTTTGTAGTAGTTTTAAAATTTAAGGCTGACGGTACTGAATCGTATTGAAGCTCTTGTTACCAGTTGCAAATAACTAGTCTTCATTATGGCTATTTTCTTCTCGTATCGTACTGTGCTCAGTATCGCATTGCTAGAACGAATCTTTTAACTTAAAATACCGAGTGATTTGCAATGTGGTGGTGGTTATGGTCACAAGAAAAGGAATTTATTTGTTAGTTGCCACACTTCTGGCAAGAATATCTCACATTCTTTTGCCTCAACATTTAAATTCTTCACCGTATAAAATTGGTGCAATTCTTCGTCAGGTGGATTTGGGGATTGATGCAAAGCACTGCTTTTGCAAAACAATTGCCTTGTTAGCTGTGGTTGAGTAGATGCCATTGAGTGAGACATAGGAAGCATCAGTCTTTATGGTAGGTTGTACTGTAAATTGTACAATCGTGTGCCATCTTTTGTTCGCTTTACTTGCAGGTTGTCACGGTACATTATGGTTCCAGTAGATGACCTTAAGCTTGAAGTTATGGCATATAATTAGAGTAATATTAACTCTTACTTATTTTGTCACATCAAATGTCATCTAATTGTACACATTTGATAATCTTGAAGTTCCTTCTTGGGCACATGACTTGTTTGAAATGCCTTTAAAATATGAAATTGTGTGAGTTGAATGATCAGTTAATAAAATAATATTATTATATTGAATATGATTGTGAATTGACAAGTAATGATCCTTGAAATTTTTTTCAAGAAATCGATAAATATAAATTAAAACTTGAAATGGCCTCTTGAATGAGGAAATAATTGTTTGTGTAATGAGTTGACTAGTTGATTGAATGTGGACATAAACAATGAATAGTTATGATGTGTGTTTGATGAGTTATGTGTGAATTGAAAATTGGATTTATGGAACAAGTTCTTCAAGGAAATTTCAAAAGTATTTTTTTAAAATATATATATACTAATATTGACATCGCCATGAAATTTATTATAGAGATAAGGGGGAGAATATCTGTCAGAGGAATAAGGCGATTGGAGATATAATACTGATTTATAAACTAAGTGATAAGTTTTCTAAAGAAACTTGCTCATGTATCCAACTCTCAATTCATCAATATGCCTTCAGTCGATTGAATTGAAAGTATTTATCTTGAATGCTTTGTGTTGATTTTATTGAAATGTCTCTGTTTGCCAAAAAATGACATGAAGCCATTTTTATTGATTGATTGTGATTATGAAAGTGACAATTTTCTCATATATTTAGACATTAAATTGATGTGTTTGGAAACT
Organism: Saraca asoca; assembly: GCA_026873985.1. Taxonomy (NCBI): domain Eukaryota; kingdom Viridiplantae; phylum Streptophyta; class Magnoliopsida; order Fabales; family Fabaceae; genus Saraca; species Saraca asoca. Next base: position 1,609 of record JANHAO010017191.1, read on the forward strand.
ACCAATATGGTGGTTTTTCATACCGATTGCATTGAATAATTAATGACCGTTTATATATATATATATATTAAATAGCAAATTCATTGTGAATTTAACTATTTAATTATTGATTGAGGTTACTTATATATAAATTCATAGCTATCATATGTGGTAAATTGGTAAGCCTGAATTAGGTAAACTATAAATTGTTGTATCTTATTAAAATTGTACATGAGTCACATAATATAAATAGTATTTAAAGTAAGTAATGCATTTATTGGGTTTTATTGAAACTCGTTACATTATTTTAGAAAAAAAAATGTTTTAGTTTCAAGTTTACTAGTTTTCATGAGGATTACTGTTGAAGGTGCAAGACATTAAACTGGGATATTCAATTGACAGTTATAACGTCTGCATATGCATGCGTAAAATTTGATTTGTATCTGTTATAGTCTTCTGTGTCTAGTAACTTTATGAGAGTCTTTGGATTGCATTTACAGGATGTTAGAAGGGCCTGTGACCTTGGAAACATCTAAAAAGTAGAGGAGAGTTTGTCAAATTTTTTGTAAATATGGCTTTGATAAATTTATAATAACGTTTGGTATTTGCAAAAATTTTGTTTTGTTTTTCTTAAATTTTAAGATGAGTTTTGTTTGCATGGTTTGATATTGGTCAAGCAATTTCATAGCATTGAAAAGACTTGTAAGAAATTATCATTAGGTGGCTTTCTACGCCAATCACGTTCTTAAAATTGGGGGCGTGACAAAATTATAATACAAGGTAGATACTCAGGCTGATTAGTTAAAGAAAGCATGGGCATATGTAAAGAATAATTGAGATTGGTTATGAATTTTTATTATTATTTTAACATAATAATTAAAATATTTGAAGTGAAAGCAATTTTAACTGTTTAGAAGACAAATTATACTTAAAGAATGGAAAGGGTTAGAAAGAGACACTCAGCTTTGTAAGTCAGAAAGTTTATTAGAAAATATAGATAAGATTGCACCATCTTAAATAAATAATATTTACAAAACTATATTAGAATCAAAATAGATAATAAGTTTTTTATTGTCCTATAACAAGAAAGTTGGGTGTAAATAAATGAATATAAGAGGTGAACACTTTTTCCACGATGGCTGGGCTGAGCATGGCGGCGGCTGCAACTTGCAACGAGGTATACCGAGTGGATACCACTAAGCCCCCCTTTGAAGCTTAGGGCAAGCCTTTTAAGGGGACAAAGTCAGTCATCTAATTCCTCACTGAAACATGCCATTTACATTTAATAATGTGAACAAATTATTATTTATTTTATATATAGCAGAATTTGAACAAATAAGATTAGTAAATAAGTTATGACAAGTTATTTTATATTTTAACATATCTGCCGTTGAGTAACATTACTGTATTATGACATAAAATAATTATATTTAATATAATTTTAAATATGAATATCTAGGTAAATCTTCTTAACCTAAATTTTTACTGAATTTATGCATTTTAACTTTTTCATTTAAGTAATTTGTTTGGGGCACTAATATAATTCTCAGCCAAGGTTCTTAAGCTTAAAGGATGGTTTTGAAACCTGTTAAAATATGTGCGTTTAATTTCCTATGATATATTTAGTTAGCGGAAGCTCTCTTTATGAATTACTCTTATGTGTTGCTATAAGCCTTTATTTCATCTTTCTTAATGATTATAATATGTTTGTTGGTACATGTTTAAATATCTCTTATTCATTACTGTTGACCTCTTAATGGGAGGGCCCAATAATATAGACTAGAGATATATGATTTAGTTTAAGTAATTATATGCGAAACTGAAAACAAATGAACAAATAAATAAATAAATATCAAACCGTATAGCTTGCAATTAGATCGACCGAATTGAAGGAATCATGGTGATTGTGATTGTTGTAGGGTCTTAAGCTGGAGATATCACCAGATTTTCGTGGGAAGAAGATTATTCTTAGTAGGGATCTTTAAGATCTTGAACAATGGATTATTTTTCTTTTTCAGATCGATCATATATAATTCCTACGAGCTAGTCAACTCTATAGTCTTTTATATTTGCATTCGTTTCTTTATCATTTTCTTCCTTGGCCAGCCGTACACATGATAGGTAGCTTGTATTTCTTTTCTCTTTTACCCTCGCTTTGTCTACTTGCTCTTGTACTTATAGTTCTATGTTAGAATCTGGCATCAAAAATTAATATTAATTAGTTTTTCTGACTAATTATTTTATATAAGCTATTTTATATTAAAATAGATATAATTAATTAAAAAAATATCTCTTCCAAAAAAAATAATTACTAATAATGATAAAAATGAAAAAAATTATAATTAATTTCTAATATATTAAATCTCATAATAGATGGTAACATATTTTAAAACTTTGAGATGTTTTGGTTATAAATTTTTCATGTCTAAGACTTAGTGTTAGTCACTAGTTTCAGGGTTTGAAATTTGTTTCTTAATTAACATTATTTTAGAATTTTAAGACTGTTAATTTTATTGTTGCTAGAAGATTTCTCTGACTCATTATTGAATCTGTTATTGAGAAATCATTGAGGATTAATATGAAAGATAAATATGACTTATTTTGATCATAAATTTGATGCTATTTTTCTTGCTATACTATCGTATTAATGATTGAAGTTTGTGATTTACGGAATTAGTAAGAATGAAAGATCTTGCATCAGCAAAAAATACAATTATTATCGTGATTCAGTATTATTAATTATATAGAATTAAATCATTTGTTTATTAGGTTATCTCTAAGCTGTTGTTTTATCAAAATTGTGTCTACATATATTTTAAATTAGTCTTCGATCTTAGAGTCTTTTTCAAAACTAATTATTATATAAATTAAAATATTTTAAATAAAAGACCTCCACTGTGGTGCAATGTAATTCAGATGCAGGTTGGAATAACTGTCTTGTAATTGCTTCTTTGACTAGTCTGCTTCAAGTTTTCTTTAAGTCCGTAGGATAAATTAAAGTTGTCTGCCGCCAGCGTTAAAGGAAAGTAATTAAGTTTTCTCAAGAGAATTTTGGCGTTAACTTTGCAGCTTGTGTTCCATGAGGACCCACAACCCATTCTGTGTCGGGTTCTCCGCTTGCTTTGGATTTTCACTCGTGGGATTAAATGTCATTTATTATCTAATATATTGATATTTTTTATCTATGAAATCAATGTTTTAAAAATTAAATCCAATAGTAAATCAAAAAAAATTTTAAATTATGATTCAGTTAGTTGAATTAATTATATTAATAATCGAATTAAATGATGTCATAAATATAAATTTATTTAAAAAATTAAATAATAATTTATTTATATTTTAAATATCAATTCATATTTTATTTAAAAATAAAAAATTAATTAAATTAATAAATTTTTACTTAATTAAGTATTAAATTTCTTTTTTATTATATATAGATTTATTAGACTAACATAATCAAAAAATGCAAAGACAAAAAAAAAATTGATCAATTTTTTTTATTTTTCTTGATTCTTGACGATTTGGACCATTAAAACAATTTTTTAAGTTAATTAGAATAAACAAAAACATAACAATTGACGGTAAAATCGATCTAATTGTCTATTTCGACCTAACTTTTAAAACAGTGTATAATAAACAATAAATTTTAGTTGATATATAATTTAATTTAATAAAAACTAGGACAAAATCAATCATCTAATTCCTCATCGAAAAAGGTCATTTATATTTAACGTTGTGAATAAATTATCATTTATTATATGTACGTCAGAATATAAACAAGTAAAATTAATAATTAAGTGGTAGTAATATATATTATTATATTGTGATGTACCTGCAGTTGAGCAACAACTATTATGACATAAAATAAACATATTTAACGTTACTTTCAATATTAATATGCAAGTGAATCTTCTTATTCTAAATCTTTTTATCCTAAATTTTATGGAATTTACACAATTATCTTTTTCGTTTATGTTAGTTTGGGGCATTTACATAATTCCTGTAACACTTTTAAAATAATAATGATAATAATAATAAATAACAGTAATAATAATAATAATAGTAATAATATTAGGGAAATAATGGTATTATGATATAAGTTAATAGTGTATTTGTAAGATTACAGGATAAATAAACATAATTTATAACGTAATATATTTTTTTCATGAGTAATATTGTAATTAAGTGTAGCATAGGGAGTGTTTTAATTTTATTTTATAGTTAAAAGGTAATTTTTTCTTTTTCTTTTTCTTTTTTTTTTCCTTTCTTTTTCTCTCTTTTCTTCTTTTTCTTCTTTTTCTCTAGCACTAAACCCGAGCTACTTGCAAATTTTCTTCTTTCTTTTTCCCCGACAGCCCTACTTCTGCCCTCCATCTTCTTCTTCTACTTCTTCTTCTTCGAGCAGCTCTGGCAGCTTCGCCTTGCCTCTGATGCCTCTGTTCGGGTCCGGTTCCAGCTCAGCAACGGTGATTTTCTACTTATGCCAATCGGATGCTACTCCTTTACATCTCCTCTGATCGCGACAGCCAGCATCTCCTTTGGTCACGGCCTTAGCTTCAGCCGGTTAGCTCCTGCCTCATTCTTCCAGCCTCCTTTCTTGCCATTCCAGCTCAACACTGAACACCCTCAACTGTTGTTGATCGGTTTTGCTATCCCCTGTTTCTGCTCTGGCCAGCGAGCTCTTCCGGTTGTTGCTGCGCCGGCTGTCCCTCCTCCTTCATTTAGCCACCTCTGCTTCCGGTCGGCTACTACCTCATCTCCTCTCTTCTGCAGTGCAGAATAGTACAGCCCCCTTTAGCTTACTCAACTTCTCCAGCCAGTCTTGAGCATCGTCGGCCAGCCATGTCTCCGGTTAGCTAGCTTTTCTGGGCTACTACATGATAGCTTATCTTCTTCCCTTCCTTTGCTTAGCTAATGGTGATAAGTTGAAACCCCAACATAGTGCTCAATTGGTAAACACTTTGTGCTCTTTTCTCTATTTGATTCTCCTGCCTTAAAATTAGATTTAAGTGATTAAGACATCTTATTCCAAATTTGAAATAGATTATAAGAGATGGTTGATGAATCTGGTTATTAGGTTTTGATGATCTAGTTGTGAAAAAGAGAGAGAGAGAGAGAGAGAGAGAGAGAAGGAAATTGGGAGTCATATTACTATCTAGAGGAGAGTGGATAATTCATCCTTCTTTTTTAAAATTTGATATTGCAAAAGTATGGTTTCAAGATAGTTGAATTTGAGTTTATATTATTTGGAAATTTTGAAACTGATGAATTTCTATGATTATTTTATACTTGAAACTTTATCTTTTAGTTATAATAAATTATATTAGTATGATTTTGGTAACAAAGGCTTAACCCTATAAGACTAGCATTATTGAATTATTTGCAAGTCAATTTGTTTCATATGTTTGATTTGAATTACCTCAAGCCAGTGAAAATATAATGGAAACTACGAATGGTAAAAGGCTGTTTTGATATTGTTTGAGTTGCAAATGAATTTTTGTTTAAAGAATGGATTTCTCCTTCTTGGTTTATGTTGCTTTTTTTTTCATGGATCCTTTGGAAATTTCTTTGGAAAATTCCTCCAGTGCACTTGTAAATAGAATTATATTTATTGGAGGATTTAGGGGAGAATATTTGTTTGATAAAATAAGGTGAATGATAACGATTAATATTTGTTAGGTCAAGTTACCTTTAGGAATTATCCATTAGTTTCCACTCATATATTGAAAATTTGAAATTTTCCTATCATTTGATTGCTTAAGAAAGAATTCTCTATTGTATAAATTGTAAGTATTCTGTAAAAATGTTGTACTTGTTTCTTATTTTGACTTGATGACTAGTACATTTATTGAAATTATTTTTCTCAATGAACTGGAGCTTTCAAATTTGGTAGGATGTTTAGAAATTGATGCTTATATCTATGTATATATATGTTTTACTATTTTGCATTTGAACATGATTTGTGAACTAACCATTGGTTTCCTAGAGGATTATCTATTCACTAGGTTTCTAAAAAACTCACTCTGTTTTCTTTTCTATTTTCAAAGCCCGATACCACTCCCGCTATTCACTCACATCTATCTGGATCTAAGTCTGCTCCTTGATTGAGTAGACTTCTATCATATAGCATGAATGCATATTTGTGTGTGGTTATTGCCTAGTAAATTGTGTATATTGTGACGTCTGAACCTATGTTGTATTGTGTCCAGTTGCACAGGTTGTGAGTATAGCCTATAGCCATTAACTCTTGTATTAGTCTAGTGTCCATGGTCTAGAAAATAAGAAAAATTCTGTCAGATTTTTGCTAAAAATTTGATAAAGCATTTCAATTAATGTGTCAGTATTGTTTAAATTTATCTTCATATTCTACATGTGTTGTATCAATCTAATCTTTCTCCTCATAGGAGGCGTGTAACATCAAGAATCTTATTGTATGGTTTGGCTTATAAAGAGTTACCTAATGATAGTCTTCTATGCGAGTCACATGCCATGAATCAGAATGTGACAATTCCAGTGAAGGTATAGACATCATTTTAAAAGAACAAATTCTATTTCAATTTCAAAATTTGAAATAAAATTTAAAAAGAAGTGTTGTGTGTGAGCGCATGTCCACCCTTATCTTAAGTCACTCCACCACTATTCTAGACGTAACTTTCAAGCAGGATGGCATATTTGAATATCTTCAAAAACTATTGTTTGTTCTACCAATTCTCTAGTGGTGTAATAGCACTCAATATTGTCTTGAGACTTTTTTTTAAAAAATATTTTGGGTCTATTCCCAAAATTTTACATGTGTTAAAATAATTTATCACCTTTTCTATCACAAAAAAAAAAAAAAAAACACCTATTATTCTTTCGGAGGAGAATATTTCCAATTTTATCATAGTGCTTGGATTCTTAGGATTACTATGTATTATATTTTAACAAGTCACAAATTTCTTTTATAAATTTAGACATCCATTCAACCATAATATTTAAAGGTCTAACTTATAAATATATACATATATATATATATATATATATATATAAAAGAAGACATTCGAGATCATCCTTTTTGTTTATTTATATTTCAAATAGAACTTTTTCATTCTCTAAATCTCATTCTCTTATTCATTTTCATCAGTATTTCTTTCTGAATTTTCATTAGCATTTCCTAGGTTCACATTTTATGGCTCTGCATGTGAATACATAATAATTTTTTCTCATAAATCATATTTTGTGACTTCATAGTAATTTTAACTATGAAATAATTCTAGCTAAAGTATTTGTTAAAATAATTCTTATACTTTTAAAAAGTAAAAAAAAAAAGGAAAATTCATAAATCAAATGGCTTCGGAGTTCTTGATATGTTGATGAGTTCCGCTTATGAAACAAGTAAAGTTGTTTCATCTGCTACAAGTCAATGAGTGTATGTTCCTTTTGCTAGTGTTCATATATAATTACAAAAGTTGCTTTGATTTTTCCTTTTTTATTATTTTAATTAAAGCTGGCCCGCCATTCACAATAAAAGCTTCTTTATGTCCTTTTAATAAATACTTTTACAGCTTTTTTGCGAATCAGCTTTAATAAAAATAGTAAGAAGAAAGGGAAAAGAAAAATCAAAGCAACACTTGCAATTATGAAAACTGGCAAAACGAGTGTGGACACATTGACTTTTAGGGAATACACTAAATTTATTTGTTGCATACGCGGAACTAATCAACTTTATTTGTACATTGATGCCTATTATTACAGTTAAAACACTGTACGGTTTGATTAATTTTCCTTTTCACGTTTTTTTCACTTTAACATGATAAAACTCTTTAAATCATATTGTTCTGTTGTTGTAGGTTGCAGTTTGAGCAAATTAAATACAAGAAAAGCCGAAGTCTAGAATGGAAGCATCTTCCTCAAGTTCATCTAATCAAAACCCACGATGCAAATATCATTTCTTGAGTTTCATGGGAGAAGACACCCGACAGGCCTTTGCTGATCACTTGTATGATGCTCTGAAAAGAAATGGGATTCAAACGTTTAGTAATAATGAAGAACTTGAGAGAGAAGTTAAGGCAATTCAGGATTCATTGTTTGCAATTATCATTCTCTCCCCAAACTATCCATCTTCCTCTTGGTGTTTGGATGAGCTTCAAGAAATTCTTGAATCCAAAAGAGTTTTTGGTCGACAAGCTTTTCCGATCTTCTATGGCGTAGATCCATCTCACGTCAGACATCAAAAGGAAAGTTTTGTAGAAATTTTCAGAAAACATGAAAAAAATTTGGTGAAGACAGTATCAAGGTTCAAAAATGGAGAGAAGCCATGAGAGAAATTGCGAATTTATCTTGCTGGGACTCTAGGAATCAGTAAGTTTTTATGGATAAATATATAAGTGGATATAGATTTTTGTTAACAAATATCATTTTATCATTTCAAATGAAAAAATAACATTTCTTAATCCTTTTCTTCGTTTTTGTTTTTGTGAACTTGAACATATAAATTAATAGCAAAAAAGAAAATAAAAATTAGGAGAAAATTGAACTAATTAAGTGAGAGTAAGAGAACATTAGATGAGATTCGAGTTTCAAGTGACTCATTATATTCCATGCTTATGGTTGTCCAGTAATTTTTTTTTTTATTTTGCTAGCTGCTTGATAATTCAATGATTAGTTGGGAAAAAATTATATATTCTACAAAAAGTCATTAATTGCACTGCTGTCCAAATCCTTATAAGGGTATAATAATATATGGGTGATGAGCAATTGAGAGCAGAATAACTCATAACTAGACTACACTGTGCATGATTTTTCATAAAATGGATTTCTCAGCTAATCTGTAGTTGAATTTAAAACATTAATCATGTTGATCACATTTGAAGAATTTTGTATCAATCCGGAATAATTCATTACTTCATTCATATACGCTAAAATTGATGTAAAATGTACCTTTAAAATATGAAAAAAAAAAGTTAACTATTTGATTTCATATTTATTGTTGCAATCTAATAGTTGGATTGATTAAAATCATAGTTTAAAAAACTTTCACAACTATGTAAATCTAGGAATAAATTAGATGGTGTCTGTTGATTCACAAGCACAATTTAAATGATTTTCGTCCCCATTTAACTCATACAAGATTATATTTTTTATTTATTCTATGTCAAGTGAGAAGCAAGACTAATTGGACAAATTGTTCAACAAATATGCATAGAACTTCAACCTTTGTTGCCATCACACAATGATGAATTGGTCAAAATGGATTCAAAGGTAAAAGAAATATATTCACTTTTAAGGATAAACAAAATGAATGATGTTTGTTTTGTCGGAATATGTAGCATGGGTGGAGTAGGAAAGACAACTCTTGCAAGGGTTGTCTATGACAGAATTAAAAATCAATTTGATGACAGTTGCTTTCTTCGAGATGTTAGAGAGATTTCTGAAAGAGAAGGCCTACTTGAGTTACAAAGAAGGCTTCTTTCAGATCTAAAGGTGAAAGGCATGGAAATTAAAGATTTATATGATGGAAAGAAGTTATTAAGAAACCTTTTGCTCAATAAAAGAATTCTCCTTGATCTTGACGATGTGAGTACAATTAGCCAACTAGAAAATTTGGCTGAAAACAAAATGTGGTTTGATCAAGGAAGTAGAGTGATAATAACAACAAGAGATAAACAACTAATGGAAGCAGATGGAAATGGAGCATTTGAAAACTATGAGGTTGGATTCTTAAATGCAAGTGATTCTTTTTAACTATTTTCTCATAAATCCTTTAAAGAAGATCATCCCAAGGCGAGATATTTTAGACTTTCTAAAAGTGTTTCGATATGCTGGAGGCCTTCCTTTGGCACTCAAAGTTTTGGGTTTATTTCTTTGTGGAAGAAGTATAAATGAATGGAAAGATACTTTAGATATGTTAAAGAAAGATCCACAAGATGATATTTCAAAGAAACTAAGACTAAGTTATAATGGATTAGAATATACTTACAAGACTATATTTCTTGACATTGCATGTTTCTTCAAAGGTTGGGATAGAAATTGTGTGACACATATATTGCAGATTTGTGGTTGTAATCCAACAATTGGAATAGAAGTTCTTATTGAAAAATCATTGGTAACTTTCAATGGTCAAAATTTGGGAATGCACGATTTGCTTCAAGATTTTGGTAAGCACATTGTTTTTTAGGAGTCTTCAAATGATATAAGTGAACATAGTGGGCTATGGTTTATGGAGGACATAAATCATGTCTTGGCAAAAAATAAGGTATACATGATTTTTCTATGTACACATTAGTGTTATGTATGTTTGTGGAGTATATCAAGTGAAAATACTTGTTTAATATGAGAGTGAGAGTGTAAACCATGAACATAGACTGTTGCATCTTGCATTAATGGCTAAAATTGTAAGATAAAGTCATCCAATTGACTAGATGATCATACAATTTAATTGATGTTTTAATCCAAATAGTTAATGCAAGATTTAATAGCTTAAATTCACTTCTCTTATCCTCATATAAAACTAATGCTTTTAGGGTCTATTTCTAGTTTTATGTTAATACTAAAATCACAATATTATTATTTATTATATTTTGACATCATGGTTAGATGCGAAATCAAAGAATTACTTTTTTGACTTGTCAAAATATAATTGACAATAGTGTTGAGAATTTTAGTGTTACAATAAAATTAGAATTATTTCCCTCTCACTTGTTATGCTTATGCACATATAATAAGCTCTAGCATTACAGTCATTATTAATCACTTATGTTTTCTTTATTGGGCCAATGTTCATTGTTAGGGAACCAAAGTAATTGAAGGCATAGTTCTAAACTTATTTGAGTCATGTGAAGTGTATTGGAATCCCAAAGTTTTCTCAAAGATATGTAATCTTAAACTACTCATTTTAAAAATTGATTTATATCTTTCCAATGGCCTCGATTGTCTTTCTACTAGATAAAGAGGTCTTGAATGGGAGAGATTTCCTTTAAAATCTTTGCCACTTGATATCCACTTAATTAAATGACCTTGTTGAAGTCAAATTGCATCACAGCAGAGTAAAATAGCTTTGGCATGGAGTAAAGGTAAGACCTTTCTCAGCTTGACAGCTCTTTCATAGTTGGAAATAAATATATACTAGCACAAGAAGATTTTAAAAGCTAATAATTTTTGTTTGAATTTCCTTGTCTTTTATTTTTTTTAGAAGTTGAAGTTCATTGATTTGAGTCATTCCAAATATGTAATTCAAACTCCAAATGTTTCCAGAGTCCCATATCTTGAATCCTTGATTCTTGAAGGCTATATAAATCTTGTTGAGATTTACCAGTCTATCCAAGAACACAAGAAGCTTATCATATTAAACTTGAAATACTATCTGAACCTAAAAATCCTTCCAAATAAATTGAAAATAAATTCTCTTGAGAATTTTATTCTTTCTAGCTGCTCAAAAATTAAAAAGCTTAATGAGTTTTGTGATAATATGGAATGTCTATCAATGCTTGATTTGAAGGATTGCAAAAACCTTCCTTGCCTTCCAAATACTATTCATAATTTGAAGTCTCTAAAAATTCTCAATATTTCTGGTTGCACAAAATTTTATAAATTATCAAACAACTTGAATGAAAATGAGGCTTTGGAGGAACTTGATGTGAGTGGAATTACAATAAGAGTCGTACCTTCGTCCATTGTCCATTTGAAAAATCTTCAAAAGTTATCTTTCAAAGGATGCAAAGATTCACCATCCAAATCTTGGGACAAATCTCTCTTGTTTAGATGGCTCCAGAAGTTTCAAAGGCATTCAAATTCCATGGGTTTGATATTACCTGCTATCTCACAAATGTCAATGTTGAAAGAATTAGATTTAAGTTACTGCAATATTGATGATGGATCTCTCCTTGATGATCTTGGTCGCTTATCTTTATCATGGCACTTAGATCTAAGTGGGAATAACCATGGTTATAGAAAAGCACGATTCACGAGTCAAATCGTCCGATTCAATGCGATACCTTCAAAAAATGATACACATCGCATCCATGAATCGGGCTTGTCCTTGAATCGTCTTTTGGATCGGAAGAATCGTGCGAGTTAGTATAAAATCAATGAATCGAACCTTCTTAACGATTCATAGAAAATAGTAAGAACTGAAGGGTGTCTAAGAACTGATCGGTCGAAAGCCTTGATTTAAAAAAAATGAGAAGATCAAGCGTTGTTTTTGAAAAGTCAATATTTGAAAAAAGAAAATGGGTGCCGACCACTGAAGATGTTTATTTGCTGCTTCTTTCTCCCTCCAAGAGCTGTGAAGTGCGACTGCCGTGTTTATCACTTTATCTGCAACTGCAACTGAAGGTCGAAGTTTGAAGAACATCGAACTGCAACTGAAGGTGCCGACTCCTGTGTTTATCACTTTATGTCTTTATCTGTTAGTTTTAGCTTTTAATATTTTTTTAATCACTTTTACTAGTTATAGTGGTTTTCCGACTTTTCTTTGTTTACTGTTTAAGGATATTTGGCATGC
>JANHAO010017192.1:0-14086 GCA_026873985.1 Saraca asoca
ACCTAATGAGTATGAAAGGATCTCAAACTATTCTACTACTAAGGAAATTTGGGACACATTAGAGATTGCACATGTAGGCATTTCATAGGTTAAGACTTCAAAGGTGCATGTTCTTGTGTCACAATATGAAATGTTTAAAATGGAGAAAGGTGAGTCAATTAAGGATTTAATCCAGAGATTCAGTGCAATGACTAATCATTTAATGTTACTTGGTAGAAAGTTTGAAAATACAGATCTTATTCATAAGATTCTAAGATCTTTGACTGAGGAGTGGCAGCCCAAGGTTATTGTAATTAAAAAATCATTAAAGATGGGTATCCCTACAATAAAAGAACTCTTTGGAAACCTAGAAGAGCATGAATTAGAGCTGAAGAGATACAAAAAAAGTAAAGATGATGAGGAAAAAGACTCTAGCTCTCAAAGCTACTAAAGTATCTAAATTAGATGAAGTGGATTCTAAAAGTGATATGGATGCAATTAATAAAGAAAATGTTACATTCTTAAGCAAAAAATTGCAGAGAATAATAAGGGAAAAGAAGAATAAAGACAAGAGAAAATCATCATCAATAAGAAGGAATAATGCCAAGACTGCGCAAGGAAATTTAGTTAGCACAGTCCCTGCTTATTTTGAGTGTAAAAGACCTGGCCATATCAAGCCAGATTGCCTAGTTTACTTGAAAAAGTAATTGGAGAATCAAAGAAGGAAGAAGAAACCATCCTACAAGAAATCTAATTTTGCTATTTGGGATGATGAAGAGGCTGATACTACTATTGATGAAGATGAATCAGAAGATGATGTCTTGCTATGTCTTATGGCTAGACACAATGATAATTTTGAGGTATTTGGCAAAAACTCTTTCTTTGCTATTTCAAATAATGATGAGTCTAGTGATGAGTCTGACAAAGATTTTAATGAAAATAGTAATGATGAGGATTTAGATGATTTATGTATTAAATTGTATGACTCTTTAGTGGAAACCAAGAAGCAATTAACCACTTTTAAGAATGAGTAGAAAGTTTTGATTGAAAAGGATAAATTCTTAAAAAAGGAGAATGGTGAATTGACTGCTCTAACTAGAAAAGAATGTGAACAATGCAATATGTATAAATCTAGGATTGAGACTATAATAAAGACCTTACAACGTTTTTTTGACAGCAATAAAAAATTAGAAGATATGCTATAGAATCAAAAGGTCACTTATAATAGAACTAGTTTAGGATATAGGTAGCATTATAAGGAATTTAAGAAATGGAATCTTGCCAATATTACTATTTCTACTATAATCATAAGAGGCATCACACTAGAGATTGTCCTTTAGAAATGGTACATATTTGTTAAAACCAAATGAAAGATTGGCATGGTTACCTAAATCTACAATAGTTATGAAAAGTTCCGTTTATGTCTACTAACAATAATGGACCCAAAATTCAATGGGTACCACTAATGCTAGTATAAACTTCATGCTACAAGGATGCGAGAGACAAAGCACAAATTTATGGTTTCTAGACAGTGGATGTTCAAGACATATGACCAAAAACAAGGATAAGTTCATTTGTCTCACACTTATAAATAGATGTAAGGTGACCTTTGAAGATAATTCTAAAGGGAAAGTTAAAGGAATTGATAAGATTGGTAAGTCCTCTAACTGTTGCATAAATGATGTTTTGTATATTGACGGTCTTGAACATGATTTGTTGAGTATAAGTCAGTTTTGTGATAAAGGGAACCAAATTATTTTTAATTCAAATAAATGCCTAGTTGTGAATGGTGGTGATAATTAACTTAAAATTGTAGGCTATAGAGTTAATAATGTCTACTTATTTGATCTTGATTTTGAATTTAAACTGGACTCAACATGCTTAATTAGTATTGATAGTTGAATCTAGTCAACCTAAGTTTAGGACCCTAAAACTGCAATTTGAGTGTAAAAAGAGAGAGAGAAAGAACAAAGAGACACTAGAAATTTTTAACGTGGTTTGGCCAAAGTCAATTTGACCCCTATGTCCACGGCTTTTATTATTCTTTGCTGAGTGTATTGTATCTGATAATTGATTATGTCATGTACAATGATTTCATCCCTTTTGATAATAGTTTGGGGTTATAGTTCGACTGTAAATCTATAATGATAAGTATCATGACATGATTAGAATTACATAATAAATAAGGGTTAATGGTTATAATAGACTCCCATTAAAGTAGGAAACTAAACGGATTTCCTTAGTTCATTGGTCGTAGATACATGCTCTGACTTGTGAGTTGAACCTTGTTCTCAACAACACGAGGTAGTTGCTTTGACCTGTGTTGACCAGTGCCCTTGGCTCGTATTTAGTGACCTAATGTCTTAGACCAGTGACCTCAATCCTAGGTGAGCTAGGCCTCTATTAGCTGAGTCTGTCTATTGGGCTGTCACTAGCCCATTTATACGATTCTAAAAATACCATAACATTAGCCCCCGGCTCTCAATTCATTTTGCAGACTGGGAGCTGAAGTTTTGTTGGTAAAAGCTTGCAACTTCAATCTACAATGCCATCATTTTATTTATGCCGATTTATGCTATCATTACTACATTTAATGCGTACATTTTTTCATAATAGTCAAGCAGCAATGACAGAGCTTTGTTTTTTGCTAGACTATTAGATCAAGGGCAGTTGATCAGTCTCTTAATCTAATGGTGAGGCTGATCAAGTCATATAAGGTGAGGAAAACCCTTGTTTCCCTCTCACTTGTTGCCTTTTGAAAAACCTGCACTTTAGTTTCTTGCTTACTTTTTAAGCTCTCAACCAGTCACCATCATTCATTATCCTTTCTATTTCACCAAATTTGTGAAAGCAACCCTTGGATTTTGGTTTTGCCAGAGATTCATCATGCTCGTCATACTTCTTTCAGGACTCGTTTTGTTGATTCAGTAAATTCTTTGACCACGACCTTAGTTTCAAGCTTCTATTTTTTGTGAATATTTTGTTTTGTGGATTTCTAATATTTGGTGGCTTGGCTCGATAATGTTCGCTCTTTAGTCATTAGGAAACTTTTCCTGCTAATTGATTCTATAATGTGTTTATTTGCATGCTTGTCGTTGTTTATAAGATTGGCATGTCGTCTGCCTATAGGTCTTCAATTTATAGATTATAGGGTTTAAGCCTTTTTCTATTTCCCTAGTTTTAGTAACCTGATAGGTTCATTGGTTGAGCCCCCTATGTTTTCAATGGCCTGGGTTTTAGATATGGCGGTATGAGACATGTATAGCCTACTACATAGGGTTTTCCCTGTTAGCTTTAGCTTCTAGGTATGGTCTACTTTTGGTGACCTAATCGTTCCTTCTTCTATGCAGATGGTAGGTCATAGATGCTGAGGTCACCAGGTGAGGAGTGTAAAGGATTCTGAGTCTTTAGCCCAAAGTGGGGAGTTGATACATTTTATAGATGAAGTGACCTCCGGGAGTGGAAAGATCACCGAAAGATTTGCTACTCATCCTGATCCTACTAAGGGTTAGCATATCACTGAGAATGAGAGGTCCCCAGACTGCTCAGTATTCAAGCACCACACTTTGATCATTAAGCTTAATGAACTCAGGGGTATAGTTAAAGCATACTGTCTTCCCAAGGGCTATTGTATTATAGGACCTTCCCCAGACGATCATGCAGCCTATCCTCCTCTAGGATTTGTTGCTATTAGTACCCACCATCTTGCTACTAGGCTTAGGTTCCCAGTTCATCCTTACCTAGTAGATTTGTTGAATAAATTGAAATTCTCCCCCTTTCAGCTCATGCCCAACTCGTACTCTTAGCTCGCCTCCCTTTCCCTCTTATATCTTAGGAATAATCTCCCCCTCCTTTAGTTAGGGTTCTTTGCTATTTGTTTGGCATAAAAATTATGGGTCAGGATGATGGGATCTATTACCTAACTGCTTGGTAGACTGAGTTTAAGAGGGTCTTGGCACAAGGTGATGCTAAGGGCAAGTCCAATGTGGGGAATTATAAAACTCATTGGTTTTACATTTCATGCCCTTTTCTGTGTCATCTTTATAGTTTTGATTTTGTCCTTACTCCTGGTAAGTAAGTAGAAGACGTGCGGGCTTGCATAAATTCATGTTTTATTCTCTAGTTTTGACTTTCTATTTTATTCTACAGATGGAGCTGACAAGGAGAAACCAATATTGGAGGCTAAGGATGTTGAGGTACTAAGCCAGTTTATTGGTGTAGATGATTTGAATAGCGATCTTAAATTCGATGAGGATCTCCTACGTTCGCATAAGCTCGTTCCAACTCTGAACGTCAAAATCACCAAAGACATCAAAGCTCATGGAACTAGGGAGATCGGTTTAGTAAATTTCAAGGAATACAACAACATATTGAGACTCAACCTCCAAATGCCACAATCTTCCCGCTTTGCTCATGCTGCCACTGTATGACTTCATCAGCTCTCGCTGCTGTTACATCCCTAGCTACTACAAGTTGATCTTCTTTGGCCATAGTGATAGTATCTCTGTAAGCACTGGCTCCCACCCCACTTGCTAAAGTGGTAGAGGTGGTCGAGAAGGTTGCATCCCCACCTACTCTTCCTACCAAAAAATAGAAAGTAGACAAAAGGAAGAAAGTCATTGTCACTATTGAGGAGGTGGTCCTTGGTGTCGAGGGCGAGGAGTGACCTACTGGTCTTGGCCCGAGGATGAGGGAGTACTTTGACTTCCTTCAGGAGAACATTGAGTTGATCCTAGGGCCTCACAATAGGGCCAAAGTATTGGAGTTAGAGGAATCCTCGGGGGAAGGATTGACTTGGTTTTCTTGCCTCTTTATAATTCTGACTTGATCATTTAAATTTTCAGGGCTTGCTAGCAACAATAAAGCTAAAGAAAATGCTCCAAGCTTGGGACAAAGGGAAGAAAAAGCTTGGGAGTGACCTGGCTACCATGACTACTAAGGCATTTGAACTGAAAGAAAGAGCTATAGACATCAAATTCACCAAGGAAAAGGCCAAGGAAGCTTTATCTCACAAGGTGGCAGATCACAAGATTGTCATATCTACCCTTAATAGAGTGGTTGATCAGTTGACGAGAAAAAAGGGTGAACTGGATGTGATAGTGCAATGAGTCAAGGCTGCCGAGAAGAAATATGAGGCCGCTAGGGATGAAGTTACTTTGGTAAGAGAAGAGATTACACGAGCTAAGATGGAGACTGTCATGCTAATTCCAAAGACTAAAGAAGAGGTGGCATCTGAAGCTACCACTGGCTTCTTGTTCACTTTGTGGGAAGAGCACCTAGAGATGGATTTTTCCTTCTTTGACGGGAATGTTCTTAAGGCCATTAAGTGCTTTGAGAAGGACGAGAAGGCAACTTCTCCTATTAGGGGATCGTAGTCAGCAGGTAGAGCTTCTCCAGCTCGAGACCTAATTCGAAGAGAGAGCAGCTCACAGGTCATGGAAACTATTAATGATCAAGCAATGATCGACCTACTCATCTCACATATGGATTCTCCAAACTAGGCTGCAACTCCCAAGGGCCAATCTTTCTCTTAGGCCATAGTTTGTAGCCTTTCTTTAAATGTAATTTTGAATTTTGAGACATAAATTCTCCTTATTAGGGGGAATCTTCAATGGAATTTTCTTCCTAAAATTCTTGCTCTATTTGTCCAAGTTTTTCATAGCTATATGTTTGATAGGTTGCAAATATTATGTTAGTTAACATGAGTAGGTTCCTACAAACCATTAGTTAAAATGAATGTCCAATAGGCTAATCAACCTCATTTAACAAACTAATGACTTTGTCAAGATGAATGTCTAAATTGCATGAATGGAGTTCCAAGTAGTAGGTCGAATGTATGTAGTGCCGAGTAGTTGGTCGCATGTGGTGCCAAGTAGTAGGTCGTATACGATGCTGAATAGTCGGTCACGTATGGTGCCAAAGAGTAGGTCGCATGTGGTGCTGAATAGTAGGTCACATGTATTACTGAATAATTGGTCGCATATGGTGCCAAAGAGTAGGTCGCATGCAGTGTTAAATAGTAGGTTGCATGTGATGCTGAATAGTTGGTCACATATGGTGCCAAGTAGTAAGTCATATGTGGTGCCAAGTAGTAGGTCATATGCGGTGCCAAATAGTAGGTTACATGCGGTGCCAAAGAGTAAGTCACATATGGTGCCAAATAGTTGCTTGCATGTGGTCCCAAGTAGTAGGTCATACATGGTGCCAAATAGGTGGCACTTGATCAGAAGGTCAGTTGTTTGAAGGTCCATCTGGATCTTAAACATATTAAAATGGTCGTAGGGAATGTCGTTCTTATCATATAATGGTATCATGGGGACTGAGTTTCTGAGGGAGAGGCTGCATTTCAATCTCTACAAAGAATGGCGAGCTCTCCTTGTTGCAAGTTTGCTCGTTTTGAGCTTGGGGGTGTTCCTCCAATTGTTTTAGCCTTTGTAGCACTTCTTTCATGAATGGGTCCTGCATTTCAGATTGTAGGCCAGAGGACTGTTGATTCTTCTTCCCCCTTTGCTAGTCTTATTCGAGCTCTTGGCTCATTGCAAGCCCCTAGATCACTGGCTGTTGCGATCCTCATGAGTCTCTTTCTGGGCTTCTTCATGTAGCTGCTGGAGCTATGCTATGATCTCCTCTTACCTTCGTACACCTTGGGCCTATGCTTGTGCTAGCACTTTAACAGCCTCAACCAACTCTCTTACCATGTTTTCAAGCATTGGTTGGGGTTGGTAAGGTGTTTGTGCCTCTTGAGTTCTAGGGGTAGCAATATGGCTGGCGATGAGTTTTGGAAGTAGGAGTGTCTGTTGGCTGAACAACTGGAGTGTTTGAACTCCTGGTGATTCTTCATCTTACCATTGTAGCTATGCAGAAAAGAAAGCAAGAAACTTGAAAGCAGATGGGCCCTCCTACTAATGCCAAAATGTTGACGGTGAAATTTGGTTCTGCCAAATTCTTGTCAACTGAGATTAGTTCTTGAACCCCAAACTACTTTCTGATTAACGAAATGAAAGATGGGGAAGATAATGAAGATGGTGAAGAGGAAGAACAGCAACGACATGCAATATTTTTAATGTGATTCAGCAAAAACCAGGCAGTACTGTTCCTTATGTCCACGGTAACTTTTATTAATTTGAAATGAATTATATAGAGTTTCAATGTAGTGTTTTCAGCCTGTCCTACAAGGATTCTCCTCCTTCTATTTATAGAAGCTAGGAGATTACAAATGCAATCTTACATGTTGTAATTAAGTTACATTAAACATTAAATGTACAAGATAATATAAACTCCTACAAATCAGCATTTGTAAGTTACTTTCTGCGGATAGGTCCTTTGTCTATGAGTTGATATAAGCCTGTCTGGTGCTCCATCTCATTGAGCCTTTGGCTAGGCAATGCGTTGCATCTCATGAGTCATTTCTGGCTCGGAGTTAGTGCTAGCCTTCATCCAGCAAGGTTGAGCTCACGCTTGGCGAGGTGAGCTCGAGCAGGGTAGTTCGCTTCCTAACGAGCTGAATCTCTAGCCTTTGGTTTTGTCGATTTGAACTTCACTTGCTTGGACTTAGCTTTTGCTAAGCTTCTACCTACTCACTTTGCGAGACCGAAATTTACCCATAACACATAGTATTAACGAATTAGTGACTTCGGAAAGAGTAGGAATAAAATATGAATCCGGACCTTTGGTATCTGTCATCTAATCAAAGTTATTGTTATTTATTCTTCCAAATTGATGCACTCATTCTTCCTGTCAGAGCCTTGGTTTCTGAGATCCTTAAGGCTAAACTTTTTGCTACTCATCCATTCATGATATTTGTGGATTGTCTATTATCTATATATATGTTTCGTTTAAAGCAATTAGAACATTTTCAATGAGAGTACTTGAGTGGTTCTTAACAGCATCCACATGTAAGAACCAGTTGCTTATAATTATTAAATATAAAATAAAATTTTATGTGGGAAAGTGATGATGTAACAACAAAAAGTGAAGCTAAGCAACTCCAATGGTTCCATTGGAGTTGCTCTTAAGTAATTATCTGTATTTATGTTTTGTTTAAAGCAATTAAGTGATGTTGAGTTAGTTTGTAGATTAACTTATTCATCTTCTCAGACAATTCATAGAATACGTTGTACAGACCAGAAGAATATGGAAACAAATTGTAAAAATTGTAAAAAAAAAAAAAAGCGCTTTATCTCTCTCTCTCTCTCTCTCTCTCTATATATATATATATATATATTTGCACTGAGCAAATCCACGCTATCTTTTGGGAGGTACTGGAAAGAAGTAAAGAAGGTTGATATGCATATACCACGGGAGAAAATCAATGACATTTGTGTGATCAAAATCAAGCATAGTATAGAATGTTTTTATGAATTATAATTTTCACAAAATTCATTATTAAATTTGAAATATTTATCATGTAATATATGCTCTGAAAACTTTATTGCAATAAATTATTATTGTTTTATTAATGTATCTTTCCTAAAATAAAGTCAACTACATTGTATATTTAAAAAACAAAGATATGATTACATAATTAATATTGCATCTAATTGCTTCCAAATAAAAACTCCCATTCATCTTGATAAACACAAACAGAAACTTGTCTTAGTTGAGATAGTCATTCAGTGTTTCTATTAATTACGTGGGCTCCATCTAGAATTTATATTTAATTATTTTTACTGAGTTAGTATAATTCAACACTAAATATCAAGTAATATCATCAATCGTTTAAAATTTGATAGACATAACGAAATAATAATTTATCATTACTCAAAGGTGGAATTAACTAAAAGCACAAAGCATATTCTAAAAAAGTTATCAAAAGTACAAGTGCCCTGAACCTTTAATTGAAATTTAATTCCAAATATACTAAACATATACTAAAAATTTAGCAAGCACAATGAAATAATAGTTTTTGGTTATTCAGACAGTCAATTTTAACAAAAAGTGTATTCTAATAAAGCTATTGAAAAAAATAAGTGTCTTGAACAGTAAACTGAAATTCAATATCCTTACGCATGTATATCACCATAGATAATTGGGTACTGAAGGTAAAGAAGATTTCAAGCTACATCAAATCAAATGAAATTCTGAAAGAAATTGAAAGGGAAAATGTGAGAGGGAAAAATTGATTAAAAAAAATAGAAGCAATTTGTATGCCTTTGAATGAGTATTGCTCGAACAGTGATGACAATTAAGTAAGAGTGACTTTATCATAGGAACAAATTTGAGCAGTGATTCTCGGGTTTCTTCCATTTTCAGTGAAACCAAGAAGCTTAAGAAAATAAATAGCAAGAAAATTAACACCAAAAACGAAGCAAAATAATAGAAAGTAAAAAAGAAGAAGAGAATATTAGACATAGAAACCTTACTCAGATCAAAGAAAGAAAAAAGAGGAAAGCCTTTGGAAGGTGGCTAGGGAATGTGAAATAAATGGCGGATGTTAAATGGATTTTTTGCTGGCAACCAATTAATATGTTTAACTATAACAAATTAACTAAATTCTAATGTCACTTATGGAAAGTACTTAAAGATATATTTAAATAAAAGTTTCTCAATATCAAAATAATCAAAAGGAAATAAATAATATTAACAAAAGTTGAAATTTTGTGGGGAGAGTCCACTACCAATCATAATAATGCTAGTCCATTTTATTTTTATATATATATTCAGTCTTTAAATGATCCCATTTATTTATTGCTTTTGTGTTTTGATATTTTTATAAGTATAAAAATTATTCATTATTTCTGAGATTTGATAAATGTACAAATAAGATTAATCATAAACTGAATAAAAATTGGTCATTATTTTTATATGTTGATATTTGATAACTATACAAATAAGACTGATGACAAATTAAATATAGGTAACTAATATTATTTTATGACAGAGTTTATGTTACACTTGTCGTGCTGGTATAATAAACTAAAATATTATGAATAAGAATGAAATTCATGATAATTATTTATGATTTTAAATAGCAGTATGTAATTACAATTTTACTTTAATTATGATATTTTTTCTTATTTATTCGAATTTTATTAATCACAATATAATTAAAATTACAATTTAAATTCATGATATCGCTATTTTAAGACGTGATGGGATATAAAAATAAATTTGTGACGCAAAATTTTTTGTGAATCTTTTTCTTAAAGCACTTTTTTAGTTGTTATTGGCGACTTTTTTTTTTTTTTTTTAATTTGGATGTCTATGTATGTCAGAGGGAGATAATATAAAATTGTTATAAATTTTTTAAATTTGTCTTATTATACATAAAAATATTTAAAATATTATAAGTTTTTCAATGGGATTCTGACATGATAAAAGTTAGAGAAATGAATGCTAACTTTATTAACATTTAATAAGCATAGAAGGAAGATTTAGCAAAGGAGATTTCGATTGAAACAAAAAAAAAAAAAAGTTTCGATGAAACATTATATTCAATTTTTTTTTTCATATATTATAATTAGTTTGTGAAAAAAGAGTAATGTTATTTACATCTATCATTCACATCCTTTGATACTTGTAATGTGATGTGATCCTCTAACCAACTTGTGATTAATAAACCAATTAAGAAGTAGAAATTTTCCTAAGACAATCAAGAAACCACGAAATTAGACTCATTTACCCTCAATCCAACATGTGAAAAGCAAGCAATTGTATCAACACTCCCTCTTTTAAAGCCTTAATAGATTAAAAACTTACTAAGTCTGTCATACCAGGCTTTAGGTGCCTGTTTCAAACCATATAAGGCCTTTTGCAATTTAAAAACATGGTTTGGATTTAGGGTGTCTTCAAAACTTGGAGCTGTTGTATATAGATATCTTCTAAAATGTATCCATTTAGAAAAGCACTTTTAACATCCACTTGGTAAAATTTGAAGTTTCTTATACAAGCAAATGCTAACAACATTCTAATGGCTTCTAGTCTAGCTACTGGTAGAAAGGTTTCATCAAAATCTATTCCTTCTTCTTGGTTATATCCTTTCACTACTAGCCTATCTTTGTTTCTTATTATCACTCCATTCTCATCTAGTTTATTTCTAAAAGCCCAATGAGTACCTATTACATTATGATGATCAAATTTTGGCACAAGTGTCCAAACTTGGTTTCTTGTAAACTGGTTTAATTCCTCTTGCATGGCCAAAATCCAATTGTCATCTTGCAGGGCTTTTTAAACATTTATAGGCTTAATTAAGGAAACAAAGGCAAAGTGATTGCAAAAAATTTTCAAATTACTGTGAGTTACCCGTTTAGTTACATCTCCTACAAGAAGATCTCTAGGATGATTTCCCATGAATTTCCAAAGTTTTTGAGGAGAGATGGGTGGTGTAATGTCTAGTATGATAGAGTCTTTCTCTTCTTTTCTTCGTTCTATAGCATATACCTTTGTTTTATCTTGCTGATTTTTTGAAGTTGAGTTAGTGGTCCACTAATCTTGTTGATCTTCCTCTGCACTTGATCTATGATCACTTAAAGGAAATTCAACAAAGACAACATACACAGATTCTTCTATCTTTAAGGTCCTTCCATCATATACCCTAAAGGCCTTGCTAAATAAAGAATAGCCAAGAAAAATACCTTCATCAAACATAGGATCAAATTTATCTACATTACCCTTGCCATTGTTATGTATAAAACACTTACAACTAAAGACATGAAAGTATGATATGTTAGGCTTTGTTCCAAAATATAATTTTTAAGGTGTTTTGTTTAAAATAGGTCTAAGAAATACCTTATTCATAATATAGTATGCAGTGTTTATTGCATAAACCTAAAAGGACTTCGAAAGTGTGCTGTCATTTAACATGGTTCTTGCCATTTCACCTAAACATCTATTTTTTCTTTCAACAACACCATTCTTTTGTAGTGTCTTCGGTGCTGAAAAATTTTGACCAATGCCATGCATTTCATAGAAAATAGTGAATTCCTTATTTTCAAATTCTTTCCCATGGTCACTTCTTATGGAAATAATGGAACATCCTCTTTCATTTTGAATCACATTTGCAAGTCTTTTAAAGGCTTGAGATGTGTCACTTTTGTGAGATAAAAAGAGAGTCCATGTAAATCTAGAAAAATCATCCATAATCACAAATACATAAGAGTTGCCATCATGGCTTTAGATTCTGGATAAACCAATTTAGTCCATATGAAGCAAGTCAGGGGGTTTTGAAGCTGAAACAATGCTTTTTTATTTCAATTAGGACTTCACTTGTTTACCTTTCTGACAAGCACCACATACCTTCTCTTTGATGTAGTTCAATTTAGGCAAAAAAGATACTAGATCCTTCTTGGATAATTTTCCAATTAATTCCATGTTTGCATGTCCTAGCCTTCTATGCCAAATCCAAGTATCATCATCAAAACTAACTAAGCTTGCTAAGTCCAGTTTAAATTCAAAATCAAGATCAAATAAGTAGACATTATTAACTCTATGGCTTACAAATTTAAGTTTATTATCACTGCCATTCACAGCTAAGCATTTATTTGAATGAAAAATAACTTGGTTCCCTTTATCACAGAACTGACTTATACTTAATAAATTATATTTAAGATCATCTACATACAAAATATCATTTATGCAGCAGTTAGAGGACTTGCCAATCTTACCAATTCCTTTAACTTTCCCTTTAGAATTATCTCCAAAGGTCACCTTACCTCCATTTATGGGTGTGAAACAAATGAACTTATCCTTGTTTCTGGTCATATGTCTTGAACATCCACTGTCCAAAAACCATAAATTTGTGCTTTGTCTCACACATCCCTACAACATGAAGTTTACATTAGCATTGGTGGTACGCATTAAATTTTGGGTCCATTATTGTTAGTAGACATAACAAAAATTTTCTTAACTGTTGTAAATTTAGGTAACCATACCAATATTTTGTTTGGTTTTAACAAGTATGTACCATTTCTAAAAGGACAATCTCCAATGCGATGCCCCTTATGATTATAATAGAAATAGGTAATATTGGCAGGATTCCATTTCTTAAATTTCTTATAATGCTACCTATATCCTAAACCAATTTTATTATACTGGACCTTTTGATTCTATAGCATATCTTCTAATTTTTTATTATTGTCAAAAAAACCTTGTAGGGTCTTTGTTATAGTCTCAAATAGCTAAGATGCATTCAATAGAGCTTTGATTCAAAATCTCTTGATTAGATCTTAAAAATCTGAGGTAGAGAAAAATTTGGTTTTGCACTTTTGCTTAGAGATTTTTACACTTGAAGAGGAGAAAAGAATACAAAATGTAATTAAAAACTGAAGTCAGTTAAGACTTTTATAACTGTTGTAACTTATTATAACAAAATAACTAACTTTTAGTTAGTGAATTAATTTGTGAATCGATTCTGAGTGGTTACAACTAATGAATCTGTTTGGTAAGCAAATCATAGCCTTTTGACATCAGGTCTTGAATTGAATCACCTTGGAATCCTAACCTTTGGTAAAAAGTATTTTTCAAAGTTTTCTTCATGAATCAATTGGTGTATTGATTCTAGTATGATTTTCACAAGTTTTTCAAGGAATCAATTCTTGAATCAATTCGTAAGGTGTAAAACAGTTTTATAAAATATGTACTTATGAAAAATTATTTAAAAAATTTGTTTTCTTTAAGTGGTTTGCATCTACCTCATTATTAGTTAAAAAAAATATTTGAATCAAACTGATGTGTGTTTTCCACAAGCGCACAATATAGTTGTAGTAGGTATCAGCAAATACGGGTTGAATCCCATGGGGATCTCGTTATCAATTACTAGAGTTTGTAATTAAGTTGTCTAAATCAAATAAGAATATTAAAGATAATAAAGAGACTTAATGAAATAACAACAAATAATTAATAAGAAAAGTTCAATTATAAAAGCTTAGGATTGAGGTTTCACCACACTTATGGTCTTTAACAATTAATTAAAATTTTTCCTATTATGATTACTTGGAATATTGAGGATAGTTTAACCTAAATTAATTACTAGCCTCTTTCAAGGTCTAATAATAGTACTTAAATCAATCAAATTGCCTACTTTCATGGTTTAGATTAATTTAAGCCCTTCAAGATCTATGCAAACCAATTCAAATCCTAAAGAAACTTAATCTACTTTCATGATTAAAAT
>JANHAO010017193.1:0-14076 GCA_026873985.1 Saraca asoca
TTATAATATATTATATAATTATTTTATATTAATTATTTTATTTTTATTTCTTTATTTTTATTTAAAAAATAAGAAAATTAAAAATAAAAAAAATAAAAAAGCTGGAACTTCCAAAAAAAAAATTTAAAAAAATAAAAGAAAATCGAAGACGTTGTTCGTATCAACGTCTTCGCCCCTGCAGGGAAATTTTTTCATTTTAACACCATTGCGGGAATTAATTTCTTTTCCTGCCCCACACAGGGCAAAAAGCCTAGCGAGCCACCACTTATTTTTCTCTCTCCAACCTCTGTTGGGTGACCACACTACCGGATTTGCCCTGGAATCTATTATCTATTACTTTTAGTACTATTAAGACAAGGTTCAATTATGACAATGGCATCCTGAAGAAAAAAATTTTCTCGACTCTTTAATTTTGAATGCCTATTATTTAAATGATAGTTTTCTAATTTCTCACTATAATAAATAGTCATAAATAAATTTAAATAAATAATTATTTTTATAAATAAATGCTAAATTTATTAATTAATTTTAATAAATAATAATTTTAATTTCAATCTTATTTGAATAAAAAATTTAAGGTCAATTTTACTTTAATAAACAAATATAAAATAAAATAACATATTTAATTATAAGTGATTTATATAGAATTTTTTTTAATAAGAGAGTGATACATAATAGTTTTTACTTTCAAATGAAGGTCATTTTTAAAAATATATAACATAAACTAGTGATAAACCAATGCCATGCATGGAATAATATAATCTACTTTATGCTGAAATAAAAATTATTATGGGAAAAATAATATTTAATGTATTAAAATTTTTAAAATTAGTAATAAATATATCTAATTTGAAGCTAAAAACTTCAATCATCAATAGTTTTAAGTTTTGAAAAGATTAGATCTAACTGATTGAATTACCTTAGCAACAACCCAATTAGTAACCTTTAACATCTAGGAAAATTGACTCACCTTATCAACAAATCAACCTCTATTGCTATTTTAACCAAACAGCCACAAACAACTGTAAGTTGCCTATGGAAATTTGGTTAACATTATATTACAATGAATAATTAATTAATGAATTCTAATAACTAATCATCCAAGGTAATTGTATGTAGTAAAATCAGGGAATCAAAAGAATCAAATTAGGAATGAATTGAAAATAAGATCAAATTTGACGATTAAGAAAGAATTGGTGTAGAAATACCTTTAGATTGAAATGATAATTTAGTTATATATTAATAAAAAATAAAATTAAAAATTAAAAGAAAGAGTAAACCTAATTTGGAACTATAGTCTTGCTCTAGCAGAGCTTCTCTCCTCCTCAATCTTAGAGAAAATACAGAAAATGAGTGTAAAAGATATTACAATAGAGGCTTAACTAGCTATTTATAGGCTTAATACACTGCCTGTTAGTTGGGCTACTGTTTAGGGTTGGAAAAAGGTCTCTTTAGATGTGACAGTCTTCATATGAAATGTATGTATATCACTTAACTTTAAAATGGCCTTAATCTTGTAAAAAAACTTAGTCTCTAGCTCAAGTTATGGGCTAAACACTAAAACAACTTTTTAAAGTAGTCCAATTTATAACAAATTTAAACACTTAAGTTCATAACTATGTAATTAAATCAAAATGATGTAGTTTACCCTAAGTCCTTCATTAAATTTATTGGGACTGCATTTTAGCTATCCTATGGGCTTGAGTTTTCATAGAAATGATTTTTGGAACTCCACTTATGATGAAAATATTGGCAAGGGTTCTGGGTCATAGCACTACACTCTGCTCAAGATTGTTAGATGTGTTTGACCTTCAAAACGGTTAAATTGGGCTGGAAACCTTCATATCATTTTTAGATATTTCTCTCAACTTTTAAAAGCATAAGAATCACTCAAAACCAATGTTCAAAACTCCAAATATGCCTAAGAACTTGAAATAGTATAAATTTACCAAATAAATTCAATTAAACACAAAAACTTAACAAACCACAAAACTAATTCCAAGTGTCCAATTAAATGCATAAACATGATAAAAAAAACTAAGTATAAAGGGATATAAATTATGTATAAATTGTGTTCATCAAATTCCTCTACACTTAGCTCTTGCACGTCCTTAGGCAAGACCCTAAGAAAAACTACACTAGATTCAAAACGAGGAGTCAAATTTTAAAATTTTTCAACAATGATGAGAATACAAAACCAAAAGCAAGGAAACAACCAAAATTTTAGGGGGCATAGCATCTTATGAAACATATATTCTTGACCACTCAAAACTCAAATTCAGGTAGCAAAACAATTTCATTCAAAAGGCAAATAGATCACTTTGGTGGACCTCATGAGGTATGCATTCCATACAACTCTTTTTGTGTTTAAAATGGCAAAGTGTTTCACTCAATTTCATTCATATAAAAATGCACTACTATAAGCTTACTTATCATTAAATCTCCATTACTCAAATCACATACATAACACAAATAAAAAAGACTTCACAAATGTTGTAATGTGGCCAAGGGAAAAGGGCAAGAAAGGAGTGATATAGATATGGAAATGCAAAATCAAAGAGATTAATAGAACATTATGGTATAGATCGAAAACAATTTAAACTGGAATCTACATCACAACTTTCATATTTTTCACTTCTTGTTAACGTCGGATTTTGGTATTGAGCCAAACTCCGGTCAATGGGGGAATTCTTCGGGATCTTTGACCTTTGGCTGGTTCAAATATAATAAATCAACAAAAATGCACAAAGATGAAGGGAAGAGTAGGGAAGAAGATACAAGGTTTTTAATGTGGTTTGGCCAAATCCGGATATCACTGGACCCTACGTCTATGGTAGCGTGTTTTTCAAGCAGTGTTTTTACAAAGTTACAATTCTTTGGTTCTCTTCTCTATTTTGGTAGAGTTTCTACCTGCATAAAGGTGATATCTGTTTACAGAAAGCTCCTTCCTTATATTTATAGAGGAGATAAGGGTATAATGGTAATTACATATGCAGTAAATCTATTACATCAATATTTAATGTACAAGACAGAATATACAGACTAAATCTCCTTTTTTGGCTACTGCAGATTGTCTTCTACAGGCGAATCCCATTTGTTTGTTGGGGCAGGGTATGACTTGGTCTTCCGTCTAGCGAGCCCCATGTCGCTAGTCGCACTTTGCTGACCGGATCACATAATCCAAGGTCGTGCACATCATCAAGAAGGATATATCGAACTCATTTTGTTGGGCACGAGTTCGAGCCGAGGGATCACACTTACGATGCAGATTGAAGCTGTAGCGATCTGGACAGTTCTTCTGACCGATCCTTTTGTCGCTCTTAGGCTTCTCGTGTGTCCATCCAGGACGAACAGATTTTCACATATAACACTTCTCATTTTTTTCTTTTCTTTTCTTGACTTTTGAACTTCTTGTTCTGTCACTTTATTTTATTTTGAGCTCTTTTTATTTTTCATTTTTTTCTTGCGAATTCATTTTTTTCTTTCTTTTGCTTTCTTTTTCTTGACTTGCATTGAGCACTTTTTTGTCTTCTCTTCTTTTTTTCTTCATTTTTTTTCTTTTCTTGACCATTAAAATAAATCACAATTACCTTTTCATCAAATAATTAGCACACCCCCACTCTTGTTTGAGGATGATAATGAGTAGATGTCTTATGGAAGACTCTGTATTTCCTCAATAATGCCTCAATTGTTCTATTGCAAAAATGAGTCCCTTGGTCACTCATCAAAGCCATAGGAATGCCAAAATTTCTGAAAATATTAGATTTGACAAAACCTACATTAACCCTAGAATCATTAATCCTGGTGGCTTTTGCTTCCTCCCACTTTGAAACATAATCCACAATAAGCACAATATAAAGTAATAGTCCCATGAAATCAATGCCCCAAACATAACAAATCTTACACACGACAATAAGGGTTTGCAACATTTTATTTCTATAGGGTCAAACTACCTGTTCTTTGACATTGTTTCCAACAC
Organism: Saraca asoca; assembly: GCA_026873985.1. Taxonomy (NCBI): domain Eukaryota; kingdom Viridiplantae; phylum Streptophyta; class Magnoliopsida; order Fabales; family Fabaceae; genus Saraca; species Saraca asoca. The sequence continues at coordinate 3,980 of JANHAO010017193.1, forward strand.
TTGCAAAACTCATATGCATCATCAAGCAAAGTAGGCCAATAAAAACTACAATCTAAAACTTTTCTAGCTGTTCTTTAGGGTCCAAAATGTCCACCACAAGCATAAACATGATAAAAAGGAAGAATAGACTGAAACTCAAAATCAAACACACATCTCTTAATAATCTGATCAGCATATATTTTCAGAAGTAAGGATCATCCCACACCAAATGCTTAGCATCAATTTTTAGCTTCTCTTTCTTAGCTTTATTAAACCAATATTATATAGAAAATCAATGATTATAAATTGCAATAATATAATTTTACATTTGAAAAAATCTATTAGATCATATTTTATATTTAAAATATAATTATAATTCAAAAATAAAAAATTAGTAATAAAATAGTATTTTACATTTAAAAAATGTTAAAACATAAACATATATTAACTTTGTATATAAATTGTAATAATATAATATTACATTTAAAATCATATTTGATTATAGTGTGAATAAATCAATTATTATAATAAAAAATATGGGGTATATCTCATTGATTTGCTCATAATATAAGTTACAATAATATAATATTATTTTAAAGAATCTTAAAAAAATTTTAAAACATAAAATAAAATTTTATTACCAATTTCTTATTTTAGATTATGATTATATTTTAAATATAAAATATGATCAAATAATACATGGTTTAAGTATTATAATCTCTTCACATATTTAAAAAGGTAGTTGACCAAATCAAACAATATTAATTTTGGTAAAGATATAAATTGTAATAATATAATATTACTAAATAAAAATATCATACACTTTTTTTATAATATTAGATTTAAAAATATATAATATGAGTAAATAAATGATTATGAATTGTAATAATATAATATTACATTTGAAAACATATTTTACTATTTTCCATTAAAATATGATTATAATTCTAAAATAGATTAATAATAAAGCTTTATTTTATGTTTAAAAAATATTAAAAAAATCAAACATATATTAACATTTTATATAAATTGCAACAATAAATATTATATTTAAAAGTATATTTGATTATAATGTGAGCAAACCAATGATTACAACAAATATATATATATATATATATATGGGGTACATTTCATTGATTTGCTCAATAAAAAAAAGGGGTACATCTCATCAATTATAATGTATGCAAATCAATGATCACAGTATAGTATTACTTTAAAAAAATCCTAAACTTTTTTTAAGCATAAAACAAAATTTTACTAATAAATTTCTTATTTTAGAAATATGATTATATTTTAATTTACATATAAAATTTTAATTTAAATATAAAATATGATTAAATATATTTTGGAGGGAAAATACTTCATGCAAATGGCCATGTGTACTAAAATGGCATCAATTGTTTTTCTTTTATATAGATCCTAATATAATATCTGTGTGATGCGCAGTTTTATTATAAAATATAAATATCACCCATTTATTAATTTATATAAACCATGTTAAAGACTTAATGAAATTCACATGTAATGCATGTTAAAAAAGATAATGATAGAAAATTAATTTTTAAAGGTTAATTAACATTTGATATTCTAATTTTGCTAACCAACTTTATAAACTCATAGAGAAGAAGAATAAAGTTAAGTAAAAAGTAAAATCAGAATAAAAAAAATTAAAATTGAAATTGAAATCAAAAGATAGAGATAATAAGAATAACTTGATTATGAGAGATTAATTAGATTTTAATATTATAATTCATTATCTCTTAATTTTTGAAAAGATTAAGATGATAAAAATAAAAATAAATAAATAATAAAATATAAAAATGTTAGTATGTAATGTGACTTAATTAGAAATAAGGATGACGTGATATTATAAAAATAATATTAATGTGGGATTATCAAAAGAAAAGGTCTTTCAAATGATCTTTTTAATTAAATAGTATAGATTTATAAGTATATAGATTTGATTATAGTATGAACAAACCAATGATTTAAATAAAAAATATGAGATATATCTCATGGATTTGCTCATCATATAAATTATAATAATATAATATTACTTTAAAAAATCTTAAACTTTTTTCAATTATAAAATAAAATTTTTATTATAACATTTGTTATTTTATAATTATGATTATATTTTAAATATAAAATATGATCAAATATGTTTAAAGGAAAAATATTTCATGAGATTAAATTTTTATATAAATTACAAATCAATTATTATAATAAAAAAATAGATTACACCCCATACTTGTTCATAATATAAATTATAATAATATAATATTACTGAAAAAATCTTAAACTTTTTTAAATCGCAAAATACATTTCTTATTTTAGAATAATGATTATATTTTAAATATAAAATATGATCAAATATATTTTTGAGGGAAAATATTTCATGAGGTTAAATTTTTATATAAATTGTAAATCAATAAATATAGTAAAAAATATGAGATATATCTCATAGACTTGCTTATAATATAAATTGTAATAATATAATATTAATTTAAAGAATCTTAAATTTTTTTAGCATATAATGATTTTTCATTACTAAATTTTCTATTTTAGAATTATAATTATAATTTAAACATAAAATTTGATAAAGTACTTTATGATTAAAAGTATTATAATCTCTCTATAAATTTAAAAATGTAATTTATTCATATCAAATAATATTAATTTTAGTAAAGATATAAATTCTAACAATATAATGTTACTAAATCAAAAATATTAAAAATTTTATTATATTATGTTTGAAAACATATAACATAAGTAAATTAAAGATTATAAATTATAATATTATATTCAAAAACATATTTAACCACATTGATTTGCTTAGAATATAAATTGTAATAATATAATATTATTTTAAAGAATCTTAAATTTTCTTATATGTAAAATAAAAGTTTATTACTAAATTTTTAATTTTTGAATTATAATTATATTTTAAATATAAAATATGATAAAATAATACACCATTTAAAGTATTATAATCTCTTTATAACTTTAAAGAGGCAATCTACCCAATTCACGTAATGTCAATTTAAATTGCAACAATATAATATTACTAAATTAAAAATCTTTAAAATTTATTTAAAATATTATATTTAAAAATATATAATTAGTATAATTATATTTATGTTAATTGTGAGGGAATAGTATATTTTTTTTATTTTGATAAAGTTGTTACATTAACATTTTAAATTAGCTAAATTTATTATTTGAATTTTTTATCTTTTCAAATTATTCTCTTAATATATTAATATTCAGATAAATTTATTTATATATTATTTTATTTAAAAATTTTAAATTAACTACTTTATGTTAGAATATTTAATTATTTAATTAATAAAAATTCAAGAATTATCATAACTAATATATTAGTTTTAAAAAATGTACATTTTAAAATTATTTTTTTATGAAGTTTCAGAAATATTTTAAATTAAAATTGTGATAATTCAAAAACAATAAAAATCTCGAAAAAGGAAATTATGAAATATCAAATTTGATATTTAAGATTTAAAAATCATATAAAAATTTAACAAATGAGAAGTTTTAGATAGATGTTATGTTCCAAATCATAATCATAATTATTTTATTTCTATATAAATATAATTATTTAATTATATAATTATTTAATACACATAGAAATATTTCAAATTGAATCCTATTAATGAATTTAGATTGTAATTAAATCAAGGTGTAGATAATTTTATTAAATATTTTCTTTTAAAATAGATCATTTTCATAAATAATAATGATACATAACATTTATCAAATGGTTTATAATTTAAAGATTAAAAGATATATTATTAAAATTATTTAAATTTAAAATTATGCAACTCACTAAAATATTAAAATATTTTTACATTTTATTTTTAATATTTAATATTTAAATATGATACTATCAAATTTTAAGTAGAAAATTATTTTAATAATATCAAAATGAATACCAAAATTACATTACTCAAATAAATAAATAATTTAAATATTAGAAATTAGAAATCAAAATATTATTAAAAGAAATAAATATCAAGATTTTATGCAATATTTGAATTAGAACTAAAGAGAAAAAAATAAAAAAATAATAATTCTTTTTATTTGTTTTCTCGTGACAAGTAAATAACACTTGTTGCATAATAATATTTGAGTAAGAATGAGTATTACAGTTTTAATAATATTTGAGTAAGAATGAGTATTACAGTTTTTATAATGTTAAGAAGATTTGTATAAAATATATTTCTATTTTTATGATGTAATTATTAATTATATTTGACACCAAATATTAGGTTTCATGTCAAAATATCAGTATTTATATATTGAGGTTTAACATCGACTTTTGAAGAACGAAAATTATGGAAATTTCACTTCCATTGAACGCATGACAAAAAAATCAACTATGTTTTAATATATTAATATTAATATTAATATAAATTAGAATTTAGTGTCTACTAATCCTACGTAAATTAAATTTCCATTCTCCAATTGAAGTTCTATCAAACCGTGTTCTACTTTTAGTGAGTTTGATCCTCTTTTCTCTAATATTTTCTTATAGTAAATGATTTTGCTTATAAAAAATGTCTAAGGAGGAACTGAGAAATCATACCGTAATGTGCCAAACATATCTTAAATATCATTTTTCAGACCAAAATCTTTCATCCAAGAAAAAATAATAATAATTTTTTGATACAAGCTATCTTTAATTTTTCCTTCAACATTTTATATTATTTTACAGTCCACATCCCAGTCATTGACAACATGAACGATTTTCCTCTAACATATTATATCATCCATATAATAATGGAAAATGATTTATTTAAATTTGTGGAATAAAATAATTTCATTAGAGATTAATTAATATATAATTAATGTTGGGAAATTTTCGTTGTAGAAGATATTGATTTAAGATTCACATAATTAACACAAGAATAAAGCAAAACTTGAATCAGAAGTTAAACCTGATAGAATTAGATTCTGATATTATTTGTTTAAAAATTTTAGATAATGTAGGAATGAATATGTTAACATGATTCAAAAAAAAAAAAAAAAGAGAGATAACAATGATATAAAAATTTAATATGACTTCACTTTTAGCGTACTATAACATATCCTTCCAATTATTTGGGTACATGGGGTAGGTTTGTGAAATGAAATCACAAGGGGAAACCATTTATTTCTTCCTTGTATTTTATGTTATTTTCTTTATAAGAAACAAAATTTCTAATTTTTTAGAAAGTCAAGATCTGAGTGGCCTGTGCCAGAAACATTATCATCAATTTCCTGCGGTTTGGAGGTTGTAGCCGCCAGTTGTATAGACTTCTGGTAGACAATGCACCGACTAATTCATAATTTAAGTAAATATATAATTAATTGACAAATAACAGGAAAGAGTGTAAAGCTAATGAAAGCAAAGAGAATATTATTATTATTATAATACGAATAAATTAAGTAAATCAATTATAAAACTCAGCACAAACCAAAGCGATCCAACAGCTTCACCTCTTGAATAAGCAAGTATCTTTAGTTAAGTCACGGGCGCGCGCGCACTTATACATATATATATATATATATATATAAATTTACGAATATGATAATTTATTTCACTTTATGATTAAAGCATGTTACTGTTTTTTTTTTTTTAAGAAGCTTCCTAAAATTATTAGCAATATGATTTAAACTTAAGAATAACCGATTTAAAGCAATTTGTATATTATCACTGGAAAAAAAATTATTCACACGGTCAAACGTCGTGTAAGACTCCACCACTCGGTAAAGGTGGATCTGCACACATAACTATAAACACAATGTCTCTTGTGAAGCAGAATCATTGTGATTTAATCTTATTGGGTAGGATTTTTGCCATTAGACTGCCATTTTTTTCATCAATTCTTTTCATCCTTGGAATTTTCTAATCTGTATCTCACATAATTTAGGAATATATTTATAAAATATTAAAATATTATTGCCTAAATAGCACGGATTCTTATTCCTAAAATTCTAATTAACTGCGTTACAAACAAATTATGTTATATGATTAATGGCATCCGAATTGATTGTAAAAAATTGTTGGATTTGTATTGTGTTGATTGAATTATTTCCAAATTCATAATGTTATGATTATTTAAATTACTTCATAATTTTACATTAATAAATTATTAAATTTTTGTATGGAAATTATTATATTAATTGTTTGATTTTATTGCATAAATTAATTTATAAATTTGCATATGTTTACAGGGTTATAAGAGTTGAAACCGTAAGTAATAAATTTTTTTTAGAATGATTTTTTAATTTAATATGAATTTTATTATGTTCTTTGAGAAGTAAATTGTGGTTTCTATTTTATATGTATATTGCACAAAAACCCATGTGTTTTCATTGGTGAAAATTGTGAAGAAATCAAGTTTTGATGAAAATTTTAGAAAAAATTCGCATGTGAGTTTTCTAGAAATTTTAATTTTCAAATCAAAGTAATTTCATCAACCTTTTGGATGACATTTTCCATGGGTTAGCCTCAAATCATTTTTAGGATGAAAACCCTCAAATTAATTTTTTAAAACACCCACTTGATTGTTGATTTGAAGAAAAATCTTGGAATAGAAAACAAAGTTAATTTTTCATTTAGTCTTGTGCAAAATCGAAGTATGGTTTTCATTTTTTTTTCTTCAAATTGAAACATGGGTTAATCTTAAAATAATTTTAAAAATAAAATCTAAAAAAATTGAGTGAAAATGATCTAGAGTTACCTGAATCAGTACCAAGTTGTTAACCAAATCTAGTGACCCGTTACATAACAAGATGAGCAAAAAAGAAGAAGTGAGTTGATTGTTGGCTGGTGACGCATAAGCTCATGCACATCACTAATGTGTGTAGGCCATGTGTCACCTTGCCAGCGGCCCATGACAGTATTGGTTGCACTGATGTGCTCTACTTTTTTAGAAATTGCTCCTTATTTTTTGGAAATAAAAATTTTTTATTTGATTTTAACTCATTTTTTAAGTGATAATTTAAAATTATTTGGGCCTAAAATTTTTTGTATGTGATTCCTACATTGAGAGCTACAATATCTATTTTTTTTTTTTGAAATTTTTTAATATTGTATGACAAATAAATTAATTTTAGCATGTTTATGTGCTTAAAATATAATTTTGTAGGAATTAAGTTAACTTACGTTATGCTAAGAAATTTTATGTAATTGTGAGCTCGCCTATTGTGAATCTAGTTGCATGAAATTTTGTTAAATAATAATTAGAAATTGTTTAGTGGGATTAAAGGAGAGTGATATGTTAATAATATTTAAATATCCTATCGATATGATATTATTAATACAATATGTTAGTGATAATGTAAGTGTAGAACTAAATATTATATTCTTAAAATCTTAAACATTCTGCAGGAATTAGGTTTCAAAAATGTAGTATTTAATTCTTGTATTATATTATAAAACTTTAAATGCCTTATCAGTGTTAGGTGTCACAGTATGGTACTATATGTAATTGCATAGTTAATATTTATGATCAAAATAAAAGTATGATTAAAGTGTTACATGATTTAATGTATTGATGAATTTTCCTTAGCTTCCATGCCTATGTAATTAACTTACTTGAAGATGTTAAATTAAAAAAACTATGAGGACTGAGCTGAATCTTTGAAACTTTATTTAATGGTCACCAATCTTGATTTGTCACTGAAGAATGAGGAGCCTATTGTTAATGCAAATTTAAGTATTGAACAAAAGGCTAAACATGAAAAGTGGAGAAACTCAAACAAAGCTTGCTTGATAGTCATGAAGTTTACAATGGATAAGACCATCAAACAATTTATTCCTGAATCCCAAAATGATAAGTCCTTTCTCGAGTTTGTTGCCAAGCAATATATGAAGTTTAAAAAGATTAAGAAAGGTCAATATCTCTAACTGCTTGAGAAAAATGTGTATAATAGTGTTAGTAGAGTACGAGGGCATATCTTAAAGATGTTTCACTATTATAAAAAATTGAAAAACATAAAAGTTGACCTTGGTGACAGCTACCTAATCTAGCATGCACTAAAATCGTTACTCACTTAATCCGACATTTTGAAGACGTCCTACAATACCTAGAAGGGTGAATAAACAATCAATGAATTAATTTCCATGTTTAGTCAGGCATAAAAAAACATGAAGAAAGGCAAGTTTCAGAATGTCAACTATGTTTCCTATCATTCAACTTTAGAACAAGAAATGAAAGTGCAATAGATGGACAACAAAGAGATATCCGTCTATGAAGAGAAAAGGGTGAAATGAATGGATGTTGCCACAAGCCTAAAAAGGCTTAATTCAATGGAAATTGCAGGTTTTGTAAGAAATATGAGCACAAGAAGGTGGACTGATTCAAATATAAGAAGTGGATTGAGAAAAAGAAGAAAGGTACCCTCTAGCTCTAGTATGTTTTGAATCAAACACTATTAATATTCCATCAAACACTTGGTGTTTAGATACTAGTACTACTATCTATGTGACAAATTCTTTAAAAACACTAAGAAATTTAAGGAGGCCAAGTGATGCAAAGTTGGTTGTCTGACCTAGAATGGCAAAAGAGTATAAGTGGAGTATATAAGACTTGTTTCATTATATTTATCCATTGACATGTATTAGAAGTTAAAAATATTGTTTATGTACCTTTCATGAGGAGGAACCTGATTTTTACAGTTACTTTGGATCATAATGGTTATTTATGTCATTTTGGTAATGAAAAATTTGATTTACTTTATAACTCATATGTGGTTAGTTCTAATGCGTCGTGTAATGAATTATACAAAATCAATTTGGACCTGGTTTTGCGATGTGTGTTTTCTGCAAGTTCATGGTGTAGTTGTAGTAAACACTGGCGAGTACGGGTCGAATCCCATAGAGATCTCACTGTCAACTATTAGAGTTTGCAATTCAAGTTGTCTAAATCAAATAAAGGTATTAAAGATATGAAAGAAGATTAATAAATAAGCAGCACTTAATTAACAAACAAAATCTAATTGTAAAAGCCTAGGATTGGGGTTCACTACACTTATGATCTTCAACAAATAATATAAATCCTTCCTATTGTAATTACTTGGATAATTGAGGATGGTTTAGCTGAAGTTAATTACTAGCCTCTTTCAAAATCTAATAATAGTACTTAAATCAATCTAATTGAACCTACTTTTGTGGTTTAAATTAATTTAAGCCCTTTAAGATCAGTGCCAACCAAATTAATCCTAAAGGAACTTACTCTACTTTAATGATCGAAATTCCCTTATTCAATTGTTAGAGTTCCGGTGATAATCTTCTCCTTTCGGTACTTCAACTATCTACCTAAGATTAGATAAAATGGTGGCCAAATATTTTTATCAATTAATTAACAGGCATAACAATTGAATCAATTAATACCAAGTAATTATAATAGGAAATCAATCAAATGCAGCAAGGGACCATAATTGGGTTATTTCCAATCCTAGAATAAAATTCTACTCATGCATAATGGAAATAAAAATCAAACTCATAATCATTGAATGCCTCATAATATTCAATACAATGCAGAAAAAATAGAGATGCAAATTGAAAGAAAAGAATGGGATGCCAAGTGATGAAAATAAAATAGAATCTTTGTAAGAACTTCGATCCACAAGATTATCTCTTAATCTACTCAAAAAAACGCTTAAAAATATAAAACCTAACTAAGCTATATGAAAACTATCTAAAAAAACTCCTCTGGTTGCGTAGAAAAACAACTTAAATAGTAAGGCAATAGACTTGAAATATGGCTATGTTCTGGGACACAGCTAGGGTGTGTTTCGAGTTGGGAATGCAGAATTTTGGAGAAAAGGGCCAGCACCAAACACGGTCATGTTTGGGGTCGTTTGGAGTAATTTCCTTTACTTCAAATGACTGAGTTGTATTCCTTGCAAGGGCTCTTCTCCTAGCTTTTCCTTGATTCAAATATGCTTCAAACTTCTACTTTTATCCTCCTTTTCCAAGCCTTCTTACAAACCTATAAAGAAAGACACAAAACAAAGTAGTACCAAAGAACAAAATACAAAACCAAAGCAAAAAGAACAAAGAAATCACAAGTTAACAACAATTCAAGAGGTTAAAACCAACATAATAT
>JANHAO010017194.1:0-14074 GCA_026873985.1 Saraca asoca
GAGGGTGGTCAGTGGCTATCCTAGTCACAGGGGTGGCGGATGAACTTGTCGTGGAAACATGGCCATCTGGGGTCTGGCGTCGTACACTCGAAGCCCTAGTGACTTTTCCCTTGATCATGGTAATGAGAAACTGACCAAAACAGGAGGGATCCCCACAGACGACGCCAAAATGTTGACGTCGGATTTTGGTGATATCCCAAATCTGGCCAACGGGAGATTCTTCGAGATCCCAGGCCTGTTCTGGTTTCAAAGATGAAGGAAGGTGGTATATATCAAGTAGATGATAGAAAAATCATGAAAGGGGAGACACCCATCTTTTTACGTGGTTCGACTAAATCCAGGGCTTCCTGGATCCTATGTCCACGGTAGTAATTTTATTATTGCAACTTCTCTAGGTTATTTGCTTGCCCCCCTCTTGCTAACAATATTATCCTATTTATAGAGGAAGGATGGGCTCCGATCATTAATTACAAGCTACAGTTGTGTTACATCAAATAAATAAGCACAGACAGTGAAAAGACCATTTTCTGATTGTAGGCTGCAAAAGTAGGTTTCTCAAGCTGTCTTTGCAGGCTTATAGTTGTTACCGTATCAGACACAATATTCTGTTTGTCTCAAGCGAGAGCTCCTTGCCTCGAAAAGTCATGAGGATTGTCGTGACGGGGGGGGAGGGCGAGTACGAGATGGCCGACTTGACCATGATGTTGGGTTGATCCGTAAGCCTTCCCCGCTGAGTCGTGTCGCTACTGGGGTACAGTTTTCTTCAATGTACTTTTTGCCTTCGTCATCTTCATGGTGACGAATGAAACAGGATTTTTGGCATTTGTCTTCATCCGTTGCTTCGAGGGCAAAGTTCCTCAGTAGCTCCTTGCTGTCTTACGAGAACTGGTCTTCGTTCCCTCGGGGGCTTGTTCTCGCGAGGTCCATTTTTAGTGTATAACATGTCTTATGTAAATATGTGAGAAATTTTGAATGTTGTTTTGATCATATAGAAGGATGTGTGACTATATATATTCAGAAAATAGGGGAAATTCTGGTATAATTTAGAAAAAAAATTATACTGAATATATATATATATGAAAATGGAGTTTCTTTGAAATTGTTATGGAAACCATTCTTTCTCTTTATTAAAGTATTGATCTTTCATGTTCTATGGCCACCTTGTCAAGAATATCATGGTTTTACTCCCTTTTCTTCCTTTCAATAATCTATAGTTAAGTATATGAATGTCTACCCTACTTAGTTAACATCTAACACCTAGGCTTTTGTCGTGGGGATCCTTCGGATAGAAGGCCCAGAAAGAAAAGGAGTGGCCCAAACTAAGACAAGGCTGCCAGGGGCCTTGCAGGCAAGCTACCGAGCATGCGATCATGAAACTCCAAATGGTAAGGATGCTGGCAAGCTCTCCTCCATGCCTAGGGAACCAATCAGGTACTTGATGGGCGCCGCCTAAAGCATTCTATCAGCCCATAGCCCCCCAAAATCCTATAGTGATTTGCCCAGCATTTATTATTTGTCATCTAGCATTTAATGCTTGTACAGATGTAATCATAGTTATATACGAATAAACTAATACTATCTATTGTAACTCTTCCCCATAAAAAGGGAGAGGGATGGACAAAAAAAGGGAGATTCTCTAGTAATTGTTATAAACTCTTTTGAAGAAGATAATACCACTCACCGTGGACGTAGTGGTCTGACAGACTTTAGCTGAACCACGATAAAAACTCCTACTAGTTTTCCCTATCTTTTTTTGAATAATATAGCAAATCCGCATGCATCAGACAATAGAATAGCAGCTCGGTCTCTTGAACCCTCTATTGACTAAGTACCAAAATCGACTGTTAATAGCTTTCTTAGAGTTGTTTGAGGTGGATAGGCTTAAGGCATCAGCATTAATCTTCTTCTAATTTTTTAATTTTTCTTTGAAAGAAAAGGGTACTTGGATTTACCTAGCCCAAAGGCCTAAATGGATCCTTTTTAGAAAAAGACATTTTTTAAAGTTTCCTCAAAGAGCATCTCTCCTTGCTAGTTGTTTGATCAAGCAGAGCCATTATTCTCTATTATTTGGTCACATCCTAGCATTGCCTTAAAGACAATAGGGAAGGAACATTATTTAAAGGGCGACTGACTAATAATCAAGTCTTTAGAAGAAGTTAGCCTTCTAGACATGAGGATTGTGTTAAATATGTTTTTATCTTTAACTTGTGCAATTTGATTTTATTATGATACATTCAATGTTGTATTTGTTGTTTATCTGTAGATTATCACCTTATATCACATACGAACGAGATTCAAGCTATGCTTAGCGCCTAACAAGCAGTAGGTAGGTTTTCAAAAAATTTGATAGGATTAATTAATGTTTCTCCTCCAATACTTTTAAAATTGATGTAATTTAGATGTCATTAGAGTTTATTCCTCTACCTTACCGATCTTTCAATCAACTGTCCTATTCTGAATCTGAATAAGAGGACCAATTGATTGACTATCTCAACCTAGGATCTAAATAGATCATTGACCCTAGGCAATTATCCATTCAGAAATGAATGGCTGAATCATAACCATTTGACTTCAATCCAACTTCATCGTCTCATTCAATTCCAGCCACTGTGGTGGTTGTTCTTCAGTAGAAAAAACAAAAAAAAAAGACTAATGATGATGATCTTAGAAGCATAGATGTTATTCTTAGATAAGAATTTTTTGGAGGTTACTCCCTTCCTCATCTATCCATCCATTAGACCTATTTGGCCGTTGAGCCCTCTAAAGAATCTATCCAGAAAGAAAAGCTTAATTCACTATTCTACGAGGAAATTAATTATAGCACTCTTTGAAAAAATCAAATTTTGTTCTAAAAAGATATAGAAATGCTTGATCACGTTATTTTGGACATGGTGCGCTTTCGTAACACCCTATATGCATTGGCTTAGAACAAAATGGGCCGAATTAGTATAGAAAATGATTAAAGTAAATTTTATAACTTAAAACCCAAAAGGAGATAGGACCATATGATTTCTTGGACCAAGGTTACAGGCCATGAATGGCCTTGGAATTGAGACAACTGATTGACCACATGCTAGAGTTGGTTGATTGGCCATGCATGAGTAGGTTGACCATATATGTTTTTTAGTCTGTATAAGGAGTGACCCCTGTGAGGTTTTCTACAACCCTCATATACAATTGAGTAGCTCTTAGATAATGTTGCTTAGTTAAAGAGGATTTTGATTTATGCTCTTCAAAATTGTGAACCTAAAGTAAGGGTTTTAGCTTAAAAAGGCCAAATTTTTTACCTAAGTTCTTTTCTTCCTTAGGTTTTTTATTTTCTTTTGATTGTTATAATTTTTCTAACAATCAAAGGCTCAAGTCAAAACTAACATAAGGGCTCCAAAGGGTGAGTGTGGTTTTTGCTCTTCTGACTTCGTTCTATGTATAAAGTTATATTTTGAAAATAGCCAAAAGTTAATTTTTGTCTTTTATGGAATAGAATTAGATAAATGTCTTAATATTCAAAACTGGAATTAGGAGAGATGTTTGTCTATATGATTTTATATATATATATATGTATGCAAGGTAAGGCTTAACTATTAGCTTGGCATAAATTTAGAAGCCAGTTGATAATTAGCATATTTATTAAGTTTAATCTTGGTTAATAATTAATTAGATTATTTTCTACAAGAAATGACCCGAATAGATAGGTATAGTTAGTTTCAAGAAAATACAAAGATGGATGTGCTGGTCAATTGACATAAATAGGTGGATACTAGAGGATTTATGTGCACTAGGAGATACACATGTGGTCTCTCATGCAATGGGGGGTTATGAGATAGGTGGTCTCCTATATGATAGAGGGTTATAGGCTAGATGGTTGCCACGGTCTCCTATATGATAGAGGGTTATAGGGTAAATGGTCACCCATATGACAATAAGTTACACAACAGAAGGTCACCTATATGATAGAAGGTTATGAGACATAGAGTAATCAAGTACAAATAGTTCTGAAAGATCCTAAGGGACATGTTAAAGTTAAGAAGACATCACTTTTATCAATCATCTATTATGTTAGTATAACCTATGCAATAAGTTTTGTAGGGAATAATAGAATCTTTGCATTACAACTTTAAGTATGTTATGTTTTACGTTTGATTTTTTCAAAGATAAGAAAAGTTATGGCTTAAATGTTTTACAATTATGTATATGTGAACATGTTTTACAAGTTTTATGGTCAAAAGAATTTTTAACCTAAAGGAAGGTAGAAACTCTCACTTCACTGAATACTCAGATTGTACTCATCCTTCACTTTCTTATGTTTTTCAAATACATAGAACTTCAAGAATCTTAATAAGGCAGGAACCCTTCCTACTTACTAGAACATTCAATATGCAAGTTAATAAGAGTAGGAAGCTTGCAATCAGTTAGGCCAACCAGTAGTTTCTATGAGATATGAACCTTTTTTAAGAAACTCTTTTATCATTTGATTATTTATGTTTCCACTGCACAAGTTTCATATAGATTGATATGAAGTGCACAGATTACTATTATTCTATTCAAACATTTAATAAATGATTTTATTGTATTTTGAGTTATGAGATGTTAACAGTGAAAGTCAGTTCGTACGGGAGACTCAAACTTCAGTCAACAGGATGTAAGATTCGAGAATCAATGCTGCTCTTGAAATGTTGTGAAAGGTGAGCCGGGAGGAAGAGAGGTGGTGGTTTTTAATGTGGTTCGACTAAATCTGGACTGTACCAGACCCTTCATCCACGATGGAGATTTTATTGATATTGAGTAATTTGCAGGAGTTCTGCTTACAAGATTTTTCCCCTCTCTCCTTTGCTAACAACATAAGCCTATTTATAGAGGAAGGAGACGCTACATGCATTAATTACAAGCTACTATTGTATCATATCCAATAAATGAGAAAAGACAATGCAAAGACCATATTTGACTATAGGCTGTGGAAGTAGGCTTCTCAGGCCGGCTTGTAGGCTTATTGTCGTTACCGTGTCAAGCAAGATACTCTGATATCTCAAGCGAGAGTTCCTAGCCTCGGGGATGTCGTGAGGGTCGTCATGGTGAGTAGAATGATCGACTACTGTATTGGGTCAATCCCAAGCCCTTATCATTGGGTTGCATTGTCACTGAGCCGCTGCTATGCGGGCCGTTCCTCGCAACATCATTATATTGTGATGAGTGAGGCAAGGCTTGGCGTTTGGAATTATTTTGTCATTGTTGCTTATGGGAGCGTGGATCTTAGCCTTCGTTGCACTCGAGGGTTTATCCTTACAAGGCTGATTTCTGTATATAACATAAACCCCATAACTCTCGATTTGCTTTGCGGACCGGGAATTGCATATTTCTGAGGCTAGATTCGTATCTTCAGCCAGTGTCCTTCTTTGACTAAAGTGTCATGTCAAATGTCTTTCCGTTTTGCTTTAGGCCATACTTTCTCCTGTTTGCCATTGTTTGGCCATTGGCGTGGTACTACCCCTCATTTCAGGCCGTTGGATGAAGATTTAGCCAGATTTCCTCTGAATTCTTCAAAGGGCTGAGCGGGTCTATCTATAGCCTGAGGTATTCTTTCTTTTGCCTCAAGGAAATTTAATGGAGGAGACTAAAGAGCTTCTGGAGCTTCTTGGTATCTTGGCTTTTGGTAAAGCTTGGTAAGACATGGATGACCTGTTGTATGTTGGCAGGAGACACGGATGGCCCATTGCACATGGCCACGGCACAGAATCAGCCTGGTGAGGCTTTCACGGTGTCTTCTGGCCACTTCCTCTGGCCGTCATTGGTAGTTCTACTACTTGGCCTACTGATTCTAGATACGCTCTAGTTCCGACCCAGACAGGCGTACTAGCGGGGGAATAAGCAGGAGGGACTATGGGCTACTGGTCTGTCGCCAGAAGTAGGCTTAGAGACTGGCCTTTCTCCCTGTAGAACCTTCACCTCGCTTGTCGAGGTCTTTTTGTATGGGTTCTTCTCCTTTCAGATGTTTGTAACAGATGCTTCATGCAATGTTGTATGTAAATTTGTGACAATTAATGAGAACTTCTCTTTTTAGCCGGTAGGCTGTGCTTTATTTCCTGAATGCCTCAATCTGTTGTGAGTGAGCCTCACTTGAGAAATTTTGAGATGCGAGAGATACGTCCATATGAGGGCTGTGAGAATTTATTCGCACGAAAGCTATGAAAAACCCATCCGCATGTAAGCTGCGGGAATTTATCTATATGGAAACCGTGAGGAACTTATCTGCATGAGAGCTGCGGGTGGCGATGATTTTGTCTTGATAACAGTGAGGTGAAAATCATTTGTTGAGTTTTTTATTTTTGTTTTTGCAAAGTAGGCTCAAAGGCCGTCTCACCCTCGGTTTTGTTTGTATTTCGAAGCCTCGGGGTAGGCTTAAAGGCCGTCGCACCCCCAGGCGTTGCGAGGTAGGCTCAAAGGTCGTCATACCCTCAATTTTGTTTTTGAAGCCTCGGGATAGGCTCAAAGGCCGTCACACCCTCGATTTTGTTTTTGAAGCCTCAGGGTAGGCTTAAAGGTCATCGCACCCCCAGGTGTTGTGAGGTAGGCTCAAAGGCCGTCGCACCCCCGAGCGTTGCGAGGTAGGCTCAAAGGCCATCCCACCCTCGATTTTGTTTTCGAAGCCTCGGGGTAGGCTCAAAGGCCGTCGTACCCTCGGTTTTGTTTTCGAAGCCTCGGGGTAGGCTCAAAGGCCATCACACCCCCGGGGGTTACGAGGTAGGCTCAAAGGCCGTTGCACCCTCGATTTTGTTTTCGAAGCCTCAGGATAGGCTCAAAGGCCGTTACACCCCCGTGCATTGAGAAGTAGGCTCAAAGGCCGTCACACCTCTATTTTGTTTATGTTGTAGCCAGGTGAGGACCATTCACAGATGACGCTATAGCGAGGAGAAAATCATTCGCTGTAGGGAGAGTGAAAACTCCTTTAGCTAATCGGCAATTTTCATTCATTCGACACATAGTGGCTAATACAATTGAGCGTTATAGGATCAAAATATAGTTCGAATGGAGGGCTCAGGCTCTTAGGTGATAACTCGCTGAGCTTGCTGAGCGCACTGTCCTGACGAACTCACCACGTAATCCTATAATCGGCCTCTTTTGATGAGGCGTTCGATGACGTTTTTCAGAGCGTGGCATTCAGAGGTGGTGTGCCCTGCCACGTTGTGGTAAGCGCAGAATCTGCTTTGAGCTCTAGATTTAGGGGATGACCTTATCGATCAGGATTTCCTAAAATCCTTGTTATGCCTTTTCGTGACGAAGATTCTATCCTGAGTATCTGACAGGATGCTATAGCTCTCGAAGCGGTCCCTAAGCCGTTGAGGTTTTTCCTTCTTTGCGAGATGAGGAGTGGGGCTATCATGACTCTCGCTGCTCCTCTTTTTGCTCGTGATAGGACCACTTTGGCCCACTTTATGCTTGGGATCTTCCATCTTAAAGGTTTCTTCCCACCTTATTTGTTTGGTTGCCTAATCATAGAATTCAACGAAGTCTCGAGCGGGGCACTTGTAGAGACCTCTGTATAGTTTGTCGTCTTTGTGAAGTCCCGCTGAGATGGCTATCAAAATGCTTTCCTTCGACGGGTTTTCCACTAAGTTGGCCTCGTGTCTAAACCGGGCTATGTAATCCTTAAGTGACTCATCCCTGTGCTGGAAGATCATTACAAGATGGCAGGGAGGTACGAGTTACCTCTTTAGCGCTCGGTACTGGTCAACGAATTTCCTCTGGCAATCCTCCCAGCTACCAATACTGCGTGCAAGGAGGCGTCTGAGCTAAGTGTGAGGTGCTGCCCCTAACGTGGTGAGAAAGACATGACACTTTATCAGGGGTTTGATCGTCTAGAGGTCCATTTGTGTGTTGAACGTGTCCAGGTGATCGTTTAGGTCACTATTCCCTTCACATAGCAAGATGGCGGGCACCTTGAGTTTCTGCGGAAGAGGTTGCTTTTCGATCTCCACAAAAAATGGCGAGGTCTCCTCATAACGTGTCTGATTATCCTAAGGTTGTGGGCGCTCTTCAAGTAACTTCATCCTTTGGAGAACCTCGTCCATTGCCAGATGCTGGCTTTCACACTGGGGGGTAGAGCTTTTCGCACATTGCGAGCCCCCAATCGCTGGCTGTCACGAACTTCTCTCTGTGCTTCTTCTCGAAGTTGTTGGAGTTATGCCATGACCTCTTCTTACCTCCGGGCATTTTGTGCTTGCGCCTAGGTAAGTGCTTTAACAGTTTCAGCCAACTCTCTGACTGTATTTTCTAGGGCTGATCGAGATTGATCAAGTGTCTGCGCCTCTTGCATTTCAGGTGTGACGATGCACTGGGAAGCTGGAGCTGTAGAACTCTGAGTCGTTCTTCCTCGTGCCATGGCTGAATGGCAGTGGAGACTTCCAAAAGCGGATGATCCCCACAGAAGACGCCAAAATGTTGATAGTGTAATTCGATTCGTACAGGAGACTCAAACTTCAGTCAACAGGATGTGAGTTTCGGGAATCAATGCCGCTGCTAAAATGTTGTGAAAGGTGAGCCAAGAGGAAGAGAGGCGGTGGTTTTTAACGTGGTTCGACTAAATTCGGACGGTACCAGACCCTACGTCCACGATGGAGATTTTATTGATATTGAGTAATTTGCAGGAGTTCTACTTACAAGATTTTTCCTCTCTCTCCTTTGCTAACAACATAAGCCTATTTATAGAGGAAGGAGAGGCTACACACATTAATTACAAGCTACAGTTATATCATATCAAATAAATGAGAAAAGACAATGAAAAGACCATATTTGACTGTAGGCTGTGGAAGTAGGCTTCTCAAGCCGGCTTGTAGGCTTATTATCGTTACCATGTCAAGCAAGATACTCTGATATCTCAAGTGAGAGTTCCTGGCCTTGGGGACGCCGTGAGGGTCGTCGTGGCGAGTAGAACGATCGACTACTGTATTGGGTCAATCCCAAGCCCTTATCGTTAGGTCGTGTTGTCGCTAAGACGCTGCTACGTGGGTCGTTCCTCGCAGTGTCATTGTATTGTAACGAGCGAGGCAAGGCTTGGCGTCTGAAATTATTTTGCTACTATTGCTTATGGGAGCGTGGATCTTAGCCTTCGTTGCACTCAAGGGTTCATCCTTGCGAGGCTGATTTCTGTGTATAACATGAGACATGGGTTCGTATGTCAACCCTAGGTGATCTATGCCACTCATATTTCCCTAGAAGCAAGGGTGTGACAAGTTGGTATTAGAACTTGGTTGTGTTTAGTGGGCTTTAGGGATAAGATGGATCAGGAAATGGTTAGTGCACTCATAAGTAATTATCATTTTCCTAGATTCATTTGTCCATGCTCACTACATACTTATCCACATTTTAGAAATGATCTTTCCATAATTAACTCAAATGTTGTTTATGTATTCTCCTTTTCATCAATTTTGGTTAATTTGGTGACAAAAACTATCAATACCTAAGCTTCAACTACTTTTCTTGGCTCATAAATTAAGCCATATTCAAATAGCTTGATCGACCAAGCAACCTAACTTCCAGCCAAATCATATTTTTATAAAATTTGTTAAATAAGCTAATCTATTCAAATGACCACTTGGTGTGATTGGAAATACGACTTCAATTTCTTGAAGATGTTAACAAAGGCATATGGCAACTTTTCAATCTTTTAATACCTTAATTCATGTCCATCCAAAACTATATTGGTGTAGTAGATTGACTTTTGCTCACCTTCTTCTTCTCTAATCAAGACTAACCCTAATGTTTCATTTATAGCAATCAAATTAAGATATAATGTTCCCCCTGTCTTCTATCTTGACAAGAATGGCAAGGTTGGCAAGTTTTTTTTTTAATTGAGAAAATGCTTCTTCACAAGCATTATCCCATTTAAATTCCTTTTTAATTCTTCAAGATTTTGTAGAACGATAGACATTTATCTATAGATTTGTGGTATCTATATTTGGTTTTCAAGAATGAAGTTTTAAATGTAAAGATTTCAATCTTTAAAGAGGTAAGAGATTACCTTGACATAAAACATGAAAGGCCTGTGATATGATTGTTCAACCACTGCACCTTTTTTAGATTGGTTGGACTTTTCATCACCAAATTGTTTGACACTTTCATAGGATTAACTTTAATTCCTCTTTTTGTTAATATGAACTTAAGATACTTCCCAGTCGTAACCCTAAATGCACATTCATTGGGGTTTATTCTCATTTGTTTCCTCTTCATTACTATGAAGATTTCTTCAAGGTTGTCAAGATGACCAAGTAGGTTGGGCAACTTAATAAGCATGTCATCAATATAGATTTCTAAGTTTTTTCTAATTTATTCTTTGAAGACTTTGTTCATCATTCTTTGGTAAGTTGCTCCTGCATTTTTGAACCTAAAGGGCATGACCTTATAATAGAATATTCCCTCATTAGTAATGAATGCAATCTTTTCCTAGTCTTCTACCCATATCAGAATTTGGTTATATCCAAAAAATGCATAACAAAAACTTAAAAATAGATATCCTAAAGCTCTATCAACCAAACTATTAATGTTTGGAAGAGGGTAGGAATCTTTGGGATAGGCTTTGTTCAAATCAGTAAAATCTATGCACATTCGCCAACTTTCATTTGTTTTTTTAACCATCACTATAGTGGATAATCAAGTAGTGTGAGGGATTTTCTATATAAAGTTTTCTTTCAAAAATTTATTAATTTCAACCTTGATTATGCTTGACCTCTCGGGACCACGGTGCCTCTTTTTCTATTGTATCATCTTGACTAAAGGATTAATAATGAACTTATGACAAGTAACATTAGGATCTATTCTAGGCATGTCAGTAGTAGTCCATGCAAATACTTCCACATATTTCTTTAGAAGATCAATTAACCTTGATTGAAATTCTACTAGGAGGCCCCTACCCAATCTTAATTATTCTAATGTCATCATCATTGAACAATCTTATTTATTCTATGTCAAATTCAAGCTTTGGGTTTTGCTCTTTGCCATCTTCATGTGGATCTATCAATTTAGCACTTATAAATTTGCGATCGTAGATCTTTTCTAAGGTGGATCAATCAATACTTTCTACTTCTTTCTTACTTTTTAAGCATTCTCCTTTATCCAAACTGCTCATGTAGCATCTTTATGTTGTAACTTGATCAACCCGCACTCGTCCTATCCCATTTTAGGTTAGGAATTCCATAAGCAAGTGAGAGGTTAACATTATAGCTTTAGTGCGATTCAAAGAAGTCCAATTGAGGATTGCATTACAAGCCATATTTGGTGTGTTGATGACTTGAAATTCAACATCCAAGTTTGCAACCTGAGGCCAAGTACCAAGTCTGACCCTTGGCTTGATCAATTCATCCACTGAAACTTGCTTGCTCAAAACTCCAATCAAATTACCTTGAAAAGATTTGAGATTAGCTTTAGCAATATGAAGAATAGTCATTGCATGACCGCATAAGATATGTATTGAACTTCCTTGATCCACTTGAATCTTTTTTTACTAAATAATTATGGACTATTATAGTTATGACCATTGGGTCATCATGGTCCAGATCAATAAATTTTTGCTTGTGTTTCTAGCTTTTTGCTTTCCACAACCTTTACCAACCGTAAATGTCATTTTCTAGTATTATTGGAAGTTCTTCCTCTACAGAAACCTCCAGTTATGACTTCCACTACTTTTATGACCTCAAGTTCTTTCATAACTTCCTTCCCTTTGTTAGTTGGTCTTGAGTTAGGGAAACATGGATAAAAAAAAGATCGATCTCATGTTTTCTAATTATTTATGCTCAATATGGTAGTTTATTCAGTGGCTAGTCATACTTCCTATATTGCTCTAAATGCCCCTTTTCTAATCAAATCTTCAATTTCATTTTTTAGTATTACACACTCATTAGTGTTATGAGACCAATCCTTATGATATTTACAAAACTTCTTGTTTCCTACAAAAAGGGGCTTATAGTTCTTTTTTGGTGGCAAATGCTTCAACTCTACAACTTTAACTTCATCCATTATTTTCTTAATGGAGGCATTCAATGTTTATTCATTAAACCTCAACCTTGAACCGCGTTGTCAATCATTTCTTGCCCAATCATCCAACTACCCCTCACTTACTACTTTGTATACTTAACTTCTCCTGCATTAATGAACTTGATTGATTTGGCAAATAGTTCAATTAAAGATTCTGCTAGTTTTTTGGCTAAGGATCTGAAGAAACCCTGACCATAACCCAACTAGATAGAGTGAACTACAACACCTTCTTGTAAGTCCTTAATTTCTAAAGCTACCTGGTTGAACCGACTAAAATATTCATTAAGTGGTTCAATTTTACCTTGCTTGATATTGATTAAAGATGCATCGGTCTTCTTGTGGACTCTAGAAGTAACAAAACTGGCCAAGAACTAATCAACCAATTCTTTGAATTTTCCATTTAAGTTTGGCTTTAAACCCATGAACCAATGAAGACCAACCATCTTTAAGGTCGCGGATATGGTGAGCATTGTTGAATGAAAAGCTTTAAAATTTTATGCTCCTAAGGATCAATAATTCCATCGTAAGACTCCAAATATGTCGAGCTTTAAAAAATTTTGTAGGATAGGTACTCTCACTGTTTCTTTGTCAAATGGGTGACTCTCATTTTCATCATTGTCCAACCGATAATCATCCCTTACTCAATTGACCAATCAATCTTGCATTTGAACAATTCTATCATGATGATAACCTATATCTCATGAATTTGCCATGCTTTTATTTTCATATTCAATCATGCGATAATAGAACTATCAATGACCCCGAGCTTAATGTTCTTAGTATTCATTCTGGCAATGCAACTCACATTACCAAATGAGATTTCATTGAAGCTTGCTTCACATGAATTCAAGCTCATCTCTAAATTGTCGATTTTCTTGATTAAGCATTTGATACTCGAAATCTATGCTCAAATAACCTTCCATTCATTCTACATGCAAAGTATGATGTGAAAAAGTGTGATGATTGAATGATCACTGTTCATTGCCTCTTGGACCACAAAATTGATGCACAATGATGCGAATATTGCATTTTCAATCAATCGATCGATCAATATGAAAATAGAAAATTTAATAAGAACATATCTCATAAAATCCTATATAATTTGTAGATCAAGAAATGCCTATGTTGCTAATTTTCTAAGTTAGATCTATGAAATATTGATCATCAGCTATCAAGAAACAATCTATTAGCACAAGGTTTAGTAATCATTTGTGAATAAACAAAATTTATAAATTTATAAACCAAAAAGGTAGAATCCATAAGAAATGATAGAAGATTGCAAGAGATTACAAAGATCGTAAGAGACCACAAAAGATCATAGAAAATCATGAGAGAGCACTAAAGATCATAAAAAAAAAAAAAAAATCATATGAGATCATAAAAGATCACAGAAAGTTATGATAGATTAGAACTCAAGAAATTGTTAATACAAACTTAAAAATCTTTAAAAAAAATCAATCTAAAGCAAACAATAATACCTGAATTAAAGGAAAAAAATGCAATCAAACTAAGTTAGAGGAGCTTGACTGTAGATGGCACCAATTCACAACACTTGTCTGAAACATGATGAAGACTGACTGAGTCGTGGTGGAGAATGAAGAAGCATCATGGAGGGTAACCTACACAAACAATCTAAGCGGTGGT
Source organism: Saraca asoca (assembly GCA_026873985.1). Classification (NCBI taxonomy): domain Eukaryota; kingdom Viridiplantae; phylum Streptophyta; class Magnoliopsida; order Fabales; family Fabaceae; genus Saraca; species Saraca asoca. The sequence continues at coordinate 13,666 of JANHAO010017194.1, forward strand.
GATCGTCAAGACCACTTCAATGACTAAGTCAATCATTTTAGAGTGTTTCAACACAAATGATCATAAAAGAAGCAAATTCATACATTTTCCTTATTTATAGGTCCAAAGCAAAACTAATCAACCATACAGTAAGCGTCTAATAGACGAAATATTTTGGAAGTACAATTGTCTTGAACTTGCTTATGGTTATTTTCAACATGCTTACAGTTGTCACCTATATTGCAAGGATATCGATACGCAGACACGGACACGAGGATACGGCATTTTCAAAAAATATAAGATACTGACACGTGGGGGATATGTGTAAATAATAAAACTATAAGAGTATATTTGTAAATATTAAAAAATATTATGCTTATTTATAAATATATATTGTAATTATTATTTTTTCATATGAAAATAAATACTC
>JANHAO010017195.1:0-12500 GCA_026873985.1 Saraca asoca
GAGAAACCATGGTCAGTTATAGAGGTTGACTTTTATCCATTCCTTTGACTGATCGGATATAGGTAATGAAGGATTGTATCATATTAATAGGTCTGCCACGGAAAGGTTTGTCACCATAGATGACTCCCTGCCGAAAATTGGATAGCTATTATAGCTTGCTAGAGTCCGCTGATAGCTTAAAGTCCTTACGTGATAAATATGGAGATATTAATCACACATAAAATTAATTGGATTAATTTTATTAAATGTCTTCAAATTATTTGAAGGGCATTTTGAACTTTTGCCAACATTTTGAGGGCCTACTAGGTCACACACAAAATAGAGAAATATGAGAAACGCTTAAAATTAGGAAATTGGATTTCCATGGACCAAATCGCAAAGCGGTGGAAGTTTTCTGGGGTGGAAAAGGGTTTTCCTAAACCCCAGCGGCCCGGCTGCAATTTATAGAAATTACAGGGGCCAAAATGCAATTTTTGGAAAATTGCTAAAACGGCGTCGTTTTGGCCGTTTGGGCTAATAAGGCCGAATGGCCTTCGGCCAAAACGTGCGTGCGTATTGCTTCCATCGGACCGATTCCCTTCTCCGGCGACTGCTCTGCTAGGGCTCCGGCGTTGGCATCCCTTCGGCTTCCGGCAGTTGCCAGCTAGCACTGGGTGGCGTCCTCCTTCTCCGGCGTGGCTCTTGGTGGTGGCCAGGACAATTGGACTGGATATCCGGTGTCGAACCGCTGTGCGTGCCGCCGTCTTCCGCCGTGCACTCGAACCAAAGGTTGTCACTCAAAGCTTCTTCTTTAGCTTAATCCTAGCTAGATTTGGGTAGGATGTTCGGTTGGGAGTTTGAAAAAATTTTGTATTTTGGATGAAAATGCCCCTCGCCGGCCGAACACCCTAGCACAGCTAACTTGGATAATTGAGTCAGTCTACCTAGTTGCGTATAAACAATATCAAAATTAATTTTTGAACTTAAATTTAATGTCCTTTAACTAAACACACCTATCTTATACTAATATTAGACTTCAATATCTAAGCTGAAATTTCATAATCAAGTAGCAAGACCCCCTACTTGTAAATTTGGTTGAAACTCCAAAACTTGGATGTTGGTGTGCTTGGTTTTTCAATGGTAGTTTCATGAAGCAAATTGTTAAGAAAGATTCAGCATACATCAATATTAAGGGTTAGGGCTCCAGGTAAGGTTTCTTGATATCTTGGAGTAAACTTCATATGAAGTAAATTTTTTATTTTAGGAATATCACCAATGTCCAAAGATGCTATGGATAGCTCGATTTGAGCTAGGTCATCACTGGCAAGCCAAATCAAGCTCGGTTGGAATGATGCCAGAAGAGAAGAAACAAAGGCCTGTGAAGCTGGACTGACGAAAAGGAAGCATTAGATAAGAGAAAGGAAAAAGACCGATGGTCCAAGCTCATCGGATGGCGGCAAGCCAAAGAAAGAAGAAGGAGGTCGACAGCTGCAATGGAGAAAAGCACAATAGATGAAGCTTTGGGAAAACAGGGCACGAGCATTGGAAAAGAAAGCTAGCTTAGGGAAAAAATAAATATATCATAATGAAAAATGGGGAAATAAATGCTTTAGCCCCATTGACTCACCAACATTTTCAAAAAGGTCCCTTTAGGAAAGGGAAAAATTATATTACGACCCCAATAAATATTTTAAAACCTTCACTTTAGTCCAACAAAAATATATTTTCATTTTCCTTAATTTATTTTCTTATTATTTTCATTTTAAGGCATTACAAACTCTTCTTTCAAACAAAAGAATTCATCCTTGAATTCTAGAAGCATAGTTATGCAAGATCAAAACAAAGTATCAGAGTATCTATTGAGAATGAGGCTCCAAATCATAAGAAGTGAAGGGTTTATACCAATAAGTCATTCAAACAAATGGGAGTATTTATCCATCATGAGAGACTTAGGTTCCTAGGTTATTTCCTTGTTACCATGACTTTCCCATAAGCCCTTCATGGAAGGATACTCGTCAGAGTGAAGCTTTTTGACTTACTCTTTTATACCAAATCTATCGCTTACACCAACTGGTAATAAATAATCCATCACATCAATGAACACCAAGAAAAGATATGTCATTCCATATAAACATGGATTTTGTTCTCAACAGTTCTAACCTATTCATATCTAACATTACTTCATTTATCCTAGTTGTATTCAGATTGTACCTAGATCTTGTTGTGCCCTTCAAATCATATACCCTTGATACTCAGGGAATCATCACCAAAAGAAATTTGTATGTTCACTTTTCACTAAAGCATAAAATATTATGCTAGTGGGTTCATTGTCATAAACAACAATAATTTTATCACTATTATCAAATTAGAGGAGCAGTGATCAAACACCTTCAACCATTCACAATGTAGAGAAGATAAAAGGTGTTGAGCTTATTATCAGATTTAGCTTTTGCGTCTCCCAAGGTTACATTTGGAAGTGAGCATGTGATATGTTTGGGATAAGGTCTCTACCCATATTTCCTATAGTCTCTAGAAACATGAAAAGACCTAACCATTGATATACATATTGCTGGGACAAGCCTTTTCTAATTCTTTCCTGGGTTCTTAACACTTAATCAAAAAAATGAACTCCAATCTATCATATCCAAGTAACAATCTAAATGTAAGGTCAAGGACCTAGTTAGGACATTCACTTAACTCTAATTTCTTACACAAAAGTTTTATACTCATACATTACTACTCATGTCATAACTGGTTAACCATATTAACTCATAAATGCAATACTCATTCATAACTAGATAAAACAACGTCACTATATGTACACAAGTGTTCACACATGGCATCTTCCTAAATTCAACATTTTTAAACAAAGCTATACTTTCACAATTATACATTTCAACCAGACATATAATTTTATACATAACACAGTTCTCATATAAATCTTAATCTATCTTGACCAACTCAAGCTACTATCCCCAATTAGTACATCACGTCATCATAAAAGCAGTGCTATTTCCTCAAAAATACATAGGCCATCTCTAATACTCATTTCATATTCAAACATTTACAAACATATAGACAATTTCCAAGATTTGAATACCCACATATACCTACATACCATTGTACTTACACATATCATATGTGGCATAATGCTAATCTATTCTCATTTGACCATGTCAATTAAGACAAGACGTAACATAATATGGATTTAGGCCTATTTTAATTACTAGGACAATGACCATCTTTCAAGGGTGTAGAAAAATGACTAATTTACTCACGTATGCTCAAGACTAAACTAAAAGAGGTTTCTTTTATGACTTAACTTGTTAATCACATATTACAATTAAACTATGCATTTTTTTTCCATGGCCACCAATTTAAATTGATTATCTTTGATAGCTCTACTAACAGCAAGAAATGATGGCTATAACTTTGGAAGCAAGACATCACATACTTCCTAATACAAAGGAGTTTAACTAGTAACCAACATTCAACATTCTCACTAAAGCTTGACAAACTCAATCTTCCAACCCATAAACATAAATCTACCTCACTACCTACCCAGTAATTTCTAGCCAACACAAATCATTTTACCATGCCTACTTAGATAATACTACCTATCTAGTCCATCATTTGGCATTACAATTTCCTGTCTCACTGCACATGTACTTATTGTCATATGTTACTTAAGGGAAATCAAGCATTCCCTAATCATTTCACAACAAGCTATTTCCAAAACTTGTATATATACATGACCTCTCCTCTTCACACTCATAGTTCCCAATGATACCTTTAATGCACTCAACATTAGCTTCTTATAGTCTCAACATCAAATACAAAATAGCACATAGGCAATTACCATATTGGGTAAGTCATGACCTTAGATTTGCAATCCTTCTTTTTCATCCTTTTGAATGAAAAGCTAGTGAGCATCCTCAAACTTCTGGAGGGGTTTGTTCTATAGCCACTTAATCCCTGCAAACTGATGAAAGGAATTTATCACTTTGTTCCCTTCTAATGTAAGGCTAATTAATACTAGAGCTTTATCCATAAAGATACTATAGACATATTTCTTGAAAAATATATCACTGCTGATGTGCATGGCAGCCATGTGCCTAGCCCCTTTTGTCTAGCTTATGAAGTTTCAAAAGTTTCACATTTATATATTGAAACAACATCCTTTGGAGATTCCTCTAGATCATCTTGGATATCCATTGCCACTTTACCAAAAGTAATTGACATCCAATTTTTCAATTCACACATAATTCATCAAAACACACACATCATAACAATTCAATGATCATGCCCATATTCAATCAACTAGCTATCTCATTACATAAACAATCATTTTCTCATTCATGAAGTCATTCCAAATAGAACATGTGCACAGTTACCATTTATTTATACATGTTCAAAAGAACATCTCAATTCCATATTTCAATGAAGTTTATGAAATATTCAGTTTTGATTTTGGAGACAATTCCAGTCAACCAAGTATTTAATAACAATAATCATTTTAATTGGTAACAATTTCTTTTGACTTACATGTATAATAACTTATCAAGGAATTGGGAAGAATATCTAAAATTGGTATAATTCAATTTACTAACCTAGTAAGCTACAACAATTTATAAATTTGATCACATTATCTTCAAATCATAGCCTGTAACTTGCTCAAAGCTATTAGTTTAACCTCCTTATCGTTATGCCATGAGACGAATCATGTCTTATCATGACTCAACTCCAAAGTCACACACTTATAGGTTCCTTTATATTCATCTGCACACATAAATCCCCATCTCAATACATCCTAACATCGTTATTCATTCCAAATATCTTTCCAATACCATCACCAAACATTTAAACTCATTTGTCCCTAAGATCATTGCATTCCACAAAACTAATTTCCTGTTCGTCAACCTTTCAAACACTCCTCATAGTACATCCAACCTTTGGCATAAATAGTACATATCTACCAAAGTTATCTCTAGAATTGAACTTTATCTCATAAATATCATGATAATGTTCCCATGGATAGATTTTCCTTCTCTAAGTCTAGTCGACTAACCATATGTTTTTAGCACACTTACCATAATCTTGGCATTACTTTTCTAATCTTGTCTTAATCATTTCTTTCTTTCCCAAGTTGGAAAGATCCCATAATTTCCTCAAAAGTCTACATCCTTTTAGGTATGTCTATATCATTTGTGTCATTGCCTACCTAGTTGCATATGCACTCACTGGCATGCATGATATGTGATACTTATACAATTGGCTATTCTTATCAAAACTACATTTGGCTCCTTTTATCATTGGTGAATAATGTTTGGGTTTACTACACTTTCCTTGCCTTAGAAGGTCTCTCTTCCAATCTGCCAAAAGAGGACCAATCTTACAATAATCATTAATAACATTCTTATCAGAATTTTTGCCAATGTTATGATTGTCATCAATATTACTTTCCTATTATCTAACATGAGGATTTATCTAAACAAGGTTCAAATATGTATGTGAGTAGGAATGAAAGATTTAGGAATTGTGGAGATTTTCAACATATTTATGGTGTGGGTGTCAACATATCCTTATTCATGTGTCATACTCCAGGGTGCACTAACATGAACTCGGTATGCCTATCCTAATTTGATAGTTAGATACCCCTAATCATGCTATGGAATAGGACTAGTCTAGAATGCCATTGTTAAGAAGTTTTCCGCAAGCCTCACAATGCAAAATCATTGCTAATTAACCTAACATGCCAAAGACCAAATTTACATTGTATTTACATATCAAATTCTACCAAAAATTCGATAGAGTTTCCTCTATTTTCTGAACACTTGGGCTTAAGGTCTTTATAATAGACAACGGCTACATGCCCTATACACAACCTGTAAAATATCTCAAAAATAACAATGGCCCGGATTACACAAATCTACATCCTACTAGGCACTTAGCACTCAAAATACATGCACACAACAATCCTACCAACTGCCAAGGCTTTCACCATCAATATACCCTTAAGCTTTGCAGAAGGTGATCTACTCAATCAATGAGCAAATCCTAAGTTAGTGTGATAAGAAAGGATAGTGGGGGTGTTCTTGGGCTCTAAAAAACATAGAGAAAATAAGGGTAAGTTTCATTGAAACTCAGTGAGTAGATAATCCCTGTGAAAACCAAACTTAGTTTTTAATTCATATTTGAAATTCAAAGGATAAAATATGTATACAGTCATAAAGTTAAGCGTACCCATTCAAAGTCATAATCTCCAAAAATAGGTTTAGAAACTTTCCATCTATCAAGAAAATCAAGTACTTAAAATATGGTATTCAATAAAATAAAATGATCAACAAAGTGTGATGCTATGAAAAATATTCATCATAGCATAAACATAAGAGAAATTCAATAAGGCTTTCAAAAATTTATCAACACTCAAGTAGCAAAATACTTAATAGTTGCTCTTTCATTCAAATACAATTGGAATCCGAAGGATATTTCCTACTGGTAACCAACCTTATAGAAATCACCATAATCCATCCAAACACACCAATTAGATATTTAGATATTCTCTCCCTTATTTCTCTAACAGAAATTATAATCACAAGTGCACTTGAGGGTTTTCGGAGAATTTCCAATGGATCCAAAATTTGCAAAATAATAAATTAATTAGGAAACATATAACTAGAGATAATAAACATTCCTATTCATATCATGATATCAAAAGTCAAGAGTCTAGAGATACTATCAATCATTCTAGGTAGCATAATTTCAAAAACATCAGAAATTCCATATCTCAATAATATGAAATCATAGGTTCTATAAACTGTAATCATCATAAAACACAACAATATGCTATGTCCTTCTCATAAATATACATCATATAATAACATGAAATCTTTAGTTCTGAAATGTATAATTTCATCATCGCAAGTCCTTTTCGTATATATAACATATAATTAAACATTTAAAACAAGTTAATATAAAAAATCTAATTAATAAAAAATCATAGTATTCCATATAACAAAATTATTTCATATTGTAAATGAGATTTACTAAGAGAATAGGATTATCTACTCACCTTAGAGACTCTTTAATCAATCAAATTTTTCCCTACGAGAAAAGATTAACATCACAAAAAGATTCCTTAAAGTGCTAGATCAGCTAACTTGGATAATTGAGTCAATCTACCTAGCTACGTATAGACAGTATCAAAATTAATTTTTGAACTTAAATTTAATGTCCTCTAATTAAGCATACCTATCTTACACTAACATTAGACTTCAATATCTAAGTTGGAATTTCATAATCAAGTAGCAGGACCACCTACTTGTAAATTTGGCTAAAACTCCAAAACTTGGATGTTGGTGTGCTTGGTTTCTTCAATAGGAGTTTCATTGAAGCAAATTATTAAGAAAGATTCAGCATACCTCAATGTGAAGGGTTAGGGTTTCAAGTGAAGTTTCTTGATATCTTGGAGTAAACCTCATATAAAATAAAATTTTTATTTTAAGAACACTCATCAATGCCTAAAGATGCTATGGATAGCTTGGTTCAAGCTAGATCATCACCAGCAAGCCAAATCATGCTCAACTAGAATGATGTTAGAAAAAAGGGAACGACAGCCTTTTGAGCTGGATTGGAAGCGCCAGAGAAGAGAAAGGAATAGGACCAATGGTCTGAGCTCACCAAATGGTGGCAAGCCGAAGAAGGAAGATGGAGGCGGACAATTGTAATGGAGAAAAGCACAGTAGAGGAAGCTTCAGGAAAGCAAGGCATGCGCATGGGAAAAGAAAGCTAACCCAAGGCAAAAATACATATATCATAATGAAAAATGGGGAAATTTATGCTTTAACCTTGTTGATTCGCAAACATTTTCAAAAAGGTCTTCCTAGAAAAGGAAAAAATTATATTATAATCCCAACAAATATTTTAGAACCTTCACTTTGGTCCAACAGAAATATATTTTCATTACCTTAATTTATTTTCTTATTATTTTCCTTTTAAGGCATTACAAGTTACCACTACTCTTAGGTAATGCTAGCACTAGTGCTATAATCAAACACTCCTTGAGTCATTGAAAACTTACTTCACACAAATCAAACCATATAAATTTGGCATGCTTTTGAGTCAACTTAGTCAAAGGGGTTGAAATCTATGAGAAATCCTTCACAAAATAGCATTAATATCTAACCAAACCCAAAAAGCTACAAATTTTAGTCATTGAGGTGGGTCTCGATCAATTTTGAACTACTTTCACTTTCTTGGGATCTACTTTGATGCCTTCTTTAGAAACCACATGCCCCAGAAAAGTCACACTGGATAACCAAAAGTTACTTTGAAAATTTGGCATACAATTGATGTTCTCCAAAGGTTTGCAAAACTGTCCTGAGATACTGCTCATGTGATTAGTCACTATAGGAGTACACCTAGATATCATCAATGAACATGATTACAAACTGATTAAGGAAAGGTCGGAAGACCCTATTCATCAGATCCGTGTAAGCTATAGGAGCATTAGTCAATCCAAAAGACATCACCAAAAGTTTATAGTGACCGTACTAAGTACGAAAGGTAGTTTTTAGAATGTCTTCCTTTTGAATTTGCAATTGGTGATAGCTTTAATGCAATCAATCTTAGAAAATTATTGGGCACCTTAAAATTGATCAAACAAGCCATCAATTCTCGACAAAGGATATTGATTTTTCACTGTGACTTATAACTACCTATAATCAATACACAACCTCAAAGTTCCATGTTTCTTCCTCACGAATAACACTAGAGCTCCCTATAGTGAAGTGCTAAGCCGAATAAAACCTTTGTCCACGAAGTCTTGCAATTGTACTTTCAATTCTCTTAATTCAAGTAGTGCCATTGGATAAGGTAGGGTAGAAATGGGGTCAACTCTTAGACCAATATCAATGCAAAACTCAATTTCTTATTCTAATGGCATTCCAGGTAACTGTAAGAAAAACATCTAAAAACTCCCGAATTATTGGTACATCTTCTGCCTTCTGCTCTAATTGTTTTATATCCCTAATATAGGCTAGATAAGCCTCACATCCTTTCCTAATCATTTTCCTAGCACTTAAGGTGGAAATAAGGTTATTAGGAACATCATTCCTATCTCCTTGAAACAAAAGGGAATCCCTATCTAGTATATAAAAACTAACTAGCTTATTGTGATAATTTACATATGCATGATGTGTTGATAACCAATCCATGCCCAAGATAACATAAAAATCAGTCATATCTAATACAATTAAGTTAGTAGGTAAAATAGTTCAATACATATCAATCCCATAAGAAGATACCATATCACAAGCAGTCAACATCTAACCAAAAGGAGTAGATACTAACAACTGTGATTTTAAAAGGAGTTAGGGTCTTAGAAAGTTGTAGTGCAAGAGAAGTAAAGATAAATGAGTGGGTTGCACCCAGATTAAATAGCACATGAACTGAAATAGATTTAACTGATAATGTACATGTGACTATCGCATTGGAGGTCTAGGCATCCTACTTAGTCAAAGTATACACTCTCATAGTAACTCCATGTCCATTACCATGACCCCTACCAAAAGATCCTCTACCTCCCCCTCTCCCACCAAACTCTAATGGTAGAGGCCTCATAGATGCTACAGATTGGGATAAAATATTTCTTGATGCACCATTGGCCCTATTGCCACTAGGCGGGGCTATTGAATAAGGATAATTTCTCACCATATAACTGATCTAACCACATCTAAAGCAAGCTTTGGTTTCCATTATGCAAATCCTCAAATGAATTTTTCATAAGTTTGACATGGTCTTGGTGCCTCAGGTCTAACTAAAGCAGGGTAACTGGAGCTAGATCTTCTAGAAGGATGATGACTTGAAAGAGTGACAACTGCTAATCTTCTACTTAGATTACTTCTACCTGAGTCTCGACAGGGAACCTACACATCAAGCCTCCATGAGGGAGGTGCACTAGAAGCTGAAGATTATAGTCTTCTAGAATCTCCACTTGTACCCTCATATCTTGATCTTTTTCTCACACTACCTTAAGCTTCTCTTTCTTTCTTTCTTTCTTTCCATAAACTTCACTTTTAATTTTACGGCTCAATTATAAACTTACTTATATGTAGTACCTTTAGAAATCTAAATAACATTGAAGTAATTGTCATCAAGGCTATCAACAAATTTCCTAGCCTTGTCCCTCTCCATAAGGATCATGTGTTTTGCAAACTAAAATAAGTGAAGAAATTAGGCAGCATTTTTAGAGACTATTAACCCTTTTTGCTTGCGATTGTTAAATTATTGCAATTTAGCATATTGTTGCCTTTCATAAAAAGGATCATTGTAAAAAATAGTATAAAATATTTCCCAAATGTTTCCTCTTTCCCCTGCAGATTTGCAACTTGCCTAACCTTAATACCAATCCATAATAGATTCATTAAGTTAGAATCCAACTAGCTTCACAGCAACATCCTCTGAGCACTCAAGGACTCACCATAACGACTCAATCTGATCTAAAAATAGGAGAGGATCCATCAAAGACTCAATGCTCGAATAACAAGAAGGCTTGAGCTTTTGAAACTCTTGGAGGTAGTTTCTAAAATTCATAGCATTAGCTTTGTAGAAGGTAAAGGGGTGATGGTAAATGTGTTTTTGGCCCTTCTTATCATTTTCTCTGAAGTCTTTGTTAGATCAGTTCGTCAACAAACTCATTTATAACTCTTTACAAATTCCTTGCCCACACCGAGGCATCCAAAGTAAAAGGACTTGCTAAAGTTGCAAAAGTAGAAAGAGCATTAGTCTTATGTTGAAAAATTTTCAGTTGCACTTCTTCATGTGCAACCCTACCTCAGCCTCTAGCTCTACCTCGACTTCAAGGTGGCGGTGAAGATGATGGTTTATGTGAAGCTCTCTTAGACACTTCTTCAAATCGATGTCCAATATAAACCAAAAATCTAGTCCTAGGTGGCATTTCCTTATTATTAAACAAAAGAATTGGTTTAAGCAATATTACAAAAGAATTAGTTTAAGTAATATTCAAATATATATATGCAAAAACAAAAGATTTAGGAATTATAGAGATTTTCAACATATTTCATGGAGTGGGTATCAACATATCCTTATTCATGTTTTGTGCTCCTAAGTGAACTAACACAATCTCAATATGTCTATCTTAATTTGGCAGTTAGTGACCTATGATTATGCACCTGAACTTAAACCATGCACTAATACCAACTTTGTTATACCCTGATCCATGACATGTGTTCGATATAGAAAGTCACCAATAGGTAACTTTCTATAAGCTTGATAATGCAGTAAAACTTTTGATGTTACATGCCTCCTATGTGGAGTGTGACAAATTTATTTAAATAATTTATCACATTTTTAACAAAAATCCAGTAGAGTTTCCCTTAATTTTTGGGCTCTGGACACTAGGCCAATGCAACGACTGAGGGCTATATGTCTTACTTACAACCTGTACAGCTAAACAAAATACCACAGAAGCCTAGACATCACAATGTACATAAATTACTAGGTGACAACCAAATATAAATACATAAACAATTCAACTATATCAACTACCAAAATACAACCATCAATATGTGTTCGTGCTTCATAAAACAAGTCAACCTAATCGAGGAGCAGACTTAGGTCCATATGCATGTGGATGAATAGAAGGAGTGGCCTCAAGCTTTGAAAACAGAAAAAAAAAACTGAGTGAGTTTCTTAGAAAATTAGTGAACAAATAATCCTTAAGGAAGCCATTAGTTAATTTAGCCTTCATGTTCAAATGCAATATAGTAGAATATACATATACAGAGGTATATATATCATTTGTAAACATATTATCAAATTTGAGAGCTTCAATTCATTGATAAAAGAAATTTCATTAAGTTTACTTGTCATCAAGACAAAATAAGAAACAAGTACAATATTTTTCCAAAACATTCATTAAACAATTTAGTAAAGAAATCACTTAAATTTTTTTTACTTCACAAATATACAAGTATCCAAAAAAAAAATTTCAAGATTTCTATATACAGTTAGAATGCAAAGGATAATTCTGAAAAGTAACCATACCTAACAGATGTTAATCATCATCATTCATCTTATTCTTCTAACATATATTCTCTCCTTATTCCTCTAACAGATATAATTCTATTCACAAGTGCACTTGAGGGCTTTCCCAAAGGATCCATAAAAAAATATACAGCATAAACCAAGAAGGAGAAATCCATTTTTTAGACAAAAATTCATTTACAATTCAAACAATATCAATACATCATTCCATCATTTGTCATTTCCATTATATTTTCACCATATTTGAAGTAATTCAAATCGAACATATGAAGCAAATTGGTTTTCAAATTATACAATAGTGTTGGTCTTATAGTGTTAAACATTCAATGACAAAATCATGCAAATATAATTTGTTATATCTAAAACATAAAATTTCAAATGTCATAGCAATTTATCGTTTCCAAAATTCCCATACAATATAAACTCAAGATCAATTATCTCAAAATTACACTTTT
>JANHAO010017196.1:0-14069 GCA_026873985.1 Saraca asoca
TTAGAAAACTTCTTCTAGCATGTTTGCCCAGAAGACATGCTTCACACAATTGATTGGGATGGTTGATTGAAGGCATCCCATTCACAATCTTCTTTTCTCCCATGGCTTTGAGTGCTCCAAAATTCAAATCCCTAAACTTCATATGCTAACACCATGCTTCATCTTGAACACCAGCCTTCAAGCATTTTGCTTCGATTGTCTTCAAATTCAACATGAACATTCTATTCTTCAACATTGACACCTTAGCAATCAGATTTGCATTTTGATCTCTTGGCCAAAGATAACAATCTTTCATATGAATTTCATACCCCTTTTCAAGAAGTTGGCCCAAACTCAAAATATTGCTTTTTAATTTAGGCACATGTTATATACTAAAATAGCCTCGCGTGGATGAGTCCCCAAGGAACCGAGGACCAATCCTTGCGCTCAAGAAAAGAGCCTCCGAAAGTTCAGACGAATGACAGCAAGTGCAACGAACGTCAAAATCCTGCCTCGCTCATTTCGCTCAGCCATGGCCCGAAGGGTCACTCTCCAGCGACAGCGTGACTTAGCGACAATAGGCTCAAACGTCGTCTTAGCGATCGCCTCGCTCGAACTTGCCTACTCGCCACGACAAGCCTAAACGGCTTCCCCAAGAAGCCCTTCCTTAAGACAACAAGGCACCTAACCTGACATGACGACAGCTACATACCTACATGTCAGCCTAAGAAAGCCTGCCTCATGGCCCATTACCGGGGTACAGACTCCTTAGTGTCTTTTCTCATTTAATTGATATAACACAACTGTAGTTAGCATTTAATGCATAACATCTCTCTTTCTCCTATAAATAGGATTACCTTGTTAGCAGAAGAGAGAGAGGCCAATCTTGTAAATAAAACTTCCACATATTATTAATAAAATCTCCGCCATGGACGTAGGGTCTAGTACTGCCCGGATTTGGCCGAACCACGTTAAAAACATTGTCTCTCCATCACCCTCTTCCTCTCGGCCATCCTCTATAGCACTTCAAGAGTGGCATTGATTCCTGAACTCTACATCCTATTGGCCGAAGTTTGGCTCCTCTACACGGACCATATTTTGACGTCAACATCTTTTAGCGCCATTTGTGGGGATCATCCACTCTTTGAAGTCTCCACTACTATTCAGCAATGGCCCGAGGAAGAGTAACTCGAAGTTCTACAGCTCCAACATCTCAGCACACTACCATACTTGGGATGCAAGAGGAGCAAACACCTGACCAATCTCGATTGGCCCTGGAAAATGCAGTCAAAGAGTTGACTAAGACTGTTAAAGCACTTGCTTAGGCACAAGTACAAAGTGCCCAAAGACAAGAAGAGGTCATGGCACAATTGCAGCAGCTTCGAGAAGAAGCTCGGAGAGAGACTCGTAATGACCGTGACAGTCAGTAGTCGGGGGGCTCACAACACGTCAAACGCCCCATCCCCCAGTATGGAAATCAACACCCGGTGATGGACGAGGTTCTCCAGAGGCTGCAGTTGCTTGAAGAGTGCCCTCAGCCTCAAAACGATCGGATGCATCGTGAGGAGACCACACCATTTTCTATGGAGATTGAGAAGGAACCACTCCCGCAGAAACTCAAGGTGCCCGCCATCCCGCTGTACGAAGGGAGTAGCGACCCAAACGATCACCTGGATGCATTCAACACACAAATGGACCTCCAGACGATCAAACCCCTATTGAAGTGCCGGATCTTCCCTGCCACTTTAGGGGCAGCCCCCCGTGCTTGGCTCAGGCGCCTCCCCTCGTGCAGTATTGGCAGCTGGGAAGAATGCCAAAGAAAATTTGTCAGTCAATACCGAGCACTGAAGAAACAACTTGCGCCTCCTTGCCATCTTGCAATGATTTTCCAGCGCAAGGACAAGTCGCTCAAGGAGTATATGGCCCGATTCAGACACGAATCCAACTTTGTGGAAAACCCCTCAGAAGAGGGTATTCTGACAGTCATCTCAGTGGGACTTCACAAAGACAACAAACTGTACAGGAGCCTCTACAAGTCTCCCGTGCGAGATCTCGCTGAATTCTATGATCGGGTGACGAAACATATAAGGTGGGAAGAAACCTTTGGAGCCGAGGAGTTCAAAACTCGAACCGGCCCTAGCGGTCCCTCTGCAAACAAAAAGAGGAATGGTGAGAGTATTAACCATCCCACTCCTCACCTCATGAAGAAAGCAAATCCTCAGTGCCCTCACAGCCGCTTCGAAAGCTATAGCATCCTATCGGACACGCAGGACAAGATCTTCGCCACGGAAAGACATAACGGGGACTTTGGAAAACCTCGACCAATGAGGACATCTGCTAAGTCCAGAGACCAGAACAGATTCTATGCCTACCACAATGCGGTTGGGCACACCACTTCAGAGTGCCATGCTCTAAAAAATGTCATTGAACGCCTGATCAGAAAGGGCCACCTACAAGACTATGTGGTAAACCCATCTGGATAGAGCTTTTAATAGGCCCAGCGAGTTATCACCCAGGAGCCTGAGCCCTCTATCAGGACTATATTTTGAGTCTTTGATAAACTATACTGATTTTGGTGTTTTGAAGTTAATATAAATTGCGGATTAGCCAAACACCCTTGAGAAAAGGCCCTCCACCCTCGCACTCTCTCTACAGCAAATGATTTTTACCTTGCTACAGCGGCTACAACGAATAGTTCTCACCTTGTTACTACACTCTCGCTATAGCAAACGGTTTTTACCTTGCTACAGCGGCTACAATGAATGGTTCTCACCTTGTTACAACGCTCTCACTACAGCAAACGGTTTTTACCTTGCTACAGCAGCTACAACGAATGGTTCTCACCTCGTTACAGCATTCTTGCTATAGCAAATGGTTTTCACCTTGCTATAGCGACTACCTTTGCTGCAACGAACGGTTCTCACCTCGTTACGGCATTCTCGCTACAGCGAATGGTTTTCACCTCACTACAGCAGCTGCGTTTGTTATAACGGATGGTTCTTACCTCGTTACTACATAAACAAAATCAAGAGTACAAATAGCTCTGAGCTCACTCGAGATTGAAAAGCTCAGCGAATGGTCTCTAGCTCGCTATAATCGGAATAATACTAGCATAGTCGGCATCTCACATATAGACGCATCACTCGTAATCGCTCAAGGCGTAGCTCACTCACAGAATGACGAGTAGACTAGAAAGTAAAGAACAACTGATTGGCTAAAAGAGAAATTCTCATTGATTGGCAAAAATATACATACAACAATGCGTAAAGCATTTATTACAATGTTTGAAAAGGAGAAGAACTCATCCATATACAAAAGAACCTAGACAAGCGAGGTAACAGTTCTGTGGAGGAAAAGGCTAGTCTCTAAGCCTGCTCCTGGCAATAGAGCAGCAGCCCACAATCCCTCCTGCTTATTCCTCCGCCATCAGACCTATTCGGGTTAGAATCGGAGCATCCCCAGAAACCAGCACACCAGGTAGTAGAGCTACCAACGATGGCCAGAAGCCACCGTGAGATACTCGTAGAGCCCGTCGACCAGGCTCTACGACGGGACCACGTGCAATGGTCCATCCGTGTCTCCCACCACCATGCAATGGGCCATCCAAGTCTCAGCAAGCTTCATTGGAAGCCAAGACACCAGAAAGCTTCAACAGCTCTTCATTCTCCTCCATCTAAAGTCCCTGAGGCAAAGAAGATAATACCTCAGGTTACTTATAGACGCGCTCGGCCTTTCAAAGAATCCAGATGAGATTTGGTTAAATCTTCATCCAACGGCCCGTAACGAGCGACAGTGCCACGCCAACGGCCAATAATGGCAAACAGGAGAAAGTATGGCCTAAAGCAAATATGGAAAGACATTTGACATGACCTTTTAGTCAAAGGAGTACACTGACTAAAGATACGAATCCAGCCTCGAAAATATGCAACTCCCGATCTGTAAAGCACACCAAGAGTTGGGGGGCTTATGTTATATACTAAAATAGCCTTGCGTGGATGAGTACCTGAGGAACCGAGAACCAATCCTCACGCTCAAGAAAAGAGCCTTCGAAAGTTCAGATGAATGACAGCGAGCGCAACAAGCGTCAAAATCCTGCCTCGCTCGTTTCGCTCAGCCATGGCCCGAAGGGTCACTCTTCAGCGACTGCACGACTCAGCGACAATAGGCTCAAACGTCGTCTTAGCGATCGCCCCGCTCGAACTTGCCTACTTGCCACGACAAGCCTAAGCGGCTTCCCCAAGAAGCCCTCGCTTGAGACAGCAAGGCACCTAACCTGACATGACGGCAGCTATATACCTACATGTCGGCCTAAGAAAGCCTACCTCACGGCCCATCGCCGGGGTACGGACTCCTTAGTGTCTTTTTTTATTTAATTAATGTAACGCAATTGTAGTTAGCATTTAATGTATAGCATCTCTCTTTCTCCTATAAATAGGATTACCTTATTAGCAGAAGAGAGAGAGGCCAATCTTGTAAACAAAACTTCCACATATTATCAATAAAATCTCCACCGTGGACGTAGGGTCCAGTACTGCCCAGATTTGGCTTAACCACGTTAAAAATATTGTCTCTCCATCTCCCTTTTCCTCTCGGCCATCCTCTATAGCACTTCAAGAGTGGCATTGATTCCTGAACTCTACATCCTGTTGGCTGAAGTTTGGTTCCTCCACACGGACCATATTTCAACGTCAACAGCACATAATAAACATCATTTATTATCTTATGGCTACCATCTTTAGAAGAGATTAAAATTATACCTTTCCCTTCAATTTTAATTTTGGAGGAATCTCCAAAAGACACATTACCATTCACCTTCTCATCAAGCTCTACAAATTTCTCTTTGTAACTACACATGTGATTGCTTGCTCCATTGTCCAAATACCATGAACTACTAACATCTTAATCTTCCTTCATAAGTGCTAATAACAAAGTTCACTTTTCTACTTCTTGTTTGTTACCAAGAAGATTAGCCTTTTCTTCCACATTATTATGACATTCTTAAGAAAAATGGCCAAATTTATGACAATTAAAGCACTCAATTTTAGATTTGTCATACCTCTTTTGATTTGAATTTTGATGATAGCACATCCTCTTCCTTTTAATCTTCCACGACCTATAAATGAGTGTTGATTTTTCTCTTCATTATGCATGTTTTCATCATTAATTCTTCCTCTTCCTCTTCCTCCTTGGCCTCGACCATGACCATGACCTCTTTCGCTTTCTCTTTGGCTTAGTTCACTTTTATCCTCCTTCAAAGTTGCCTTGGCTTTGAGAACTTGCTCTATTGGCTCCTCTTCCTTACTTTTGATTTTTTCTTCACAGGATTGTAGTGAACCCTCCAATTCTTCAATGGCCATTAAGTCTAGATCTTTTGTCTCTACAATGACACACACAATATAATCAAACTTGGGAGTGAAAGATCGAAGAATCTTCTCCACCACATGTACATCTTCTATATTGTCTCCATATCTCTTCATTTGATTTACAACCACCTTCACCCTTGAGCAATAATCTGAAATTGATTCGGATTCCTTCATCTTCAAAACTTCAAAATCACTCCTTAGTGATTGAAGTCTCACCTTTTTCACTTTGTCAACACCTTGGAGAGACTTTGCCAAAATCTCCCATGCTTCCTTTGAAGTAGTAGCACCAACTACCTTCTCGAACATTGAATCATCCAAACATTGGTGGACGAGGGTAAGGGCTTGTTGATCCTTCTTTGTTGTCTTTGACAAAGCATCTTTCTCAACTTGAGATAGATTTTCTTCATTCTGAGGCTTCTCATAGCCTTTCTTTACAATCTCCCATCCATCTTATGATCCAAGCAACGCCTTCATTCTTAGACACCATTTATCATAATTCTCCTTTATAAGAAGCGGAAATTGAAAGGAAGCCACTTCGTTGGTTGCTATCTCAGTATTTTCTACAACTCTCCTCTCAAATTTAGGATCTCTGCTCTGATACCACTTTGTTGGAGGAAGAGGTATTCAGAGGAAGTATACTTAAAACTCACTTGACTTGCATTCAACTAAAAACTTATAGCCTATATGTAGGTGTGTAAAATGACTCTTTGGACTTTAGTACATGAACCATCATTAATATCTATATATGAATCACACAACTATAGATTAGTCTAGAAAATTGAAAATACATACACTTAGATTTCCTAGATAAATTCAAAAGGTCTCGTAATTATTTGAACCGCATAATTACCTAGAAATATGAAAAGAGTATATAGAAACTTGAAAAATTATCTAGAGAATTTCAAATTACTTTTTCCAACACTTTTAACTATACAGTTCTCTGAACAAGAAACCTTGAATATGGTTCTACAAAAAGCTCCCTGGTTCTTCTGGGGACATTATCTGGCCTTCAAAAATTGGCAGCCCCTTTTTAACCTTATTTCAGAATAACGTAGTGGAGAAGCACTAGTATGGACATGGTTGCCTTTCTTGCTTTTGGAATTCTATGATAATGATATTCTTAGGAAAGTGGAGAAATCAAATTGGTTAACTTCTTGTTGATGATTTTACTTTAAATCATGTGAAAGGAAGATTAATGAGATGAGGTATTCGGTGGACATGAACCAAACGCTAAATGGCTCTATTTTCTTAGACAAACATGAGCAGAAATTTCAATACAAAGGCTTGGATAAAATCTGCTTTAGATTTGATAGAATAACTCATTCTTGGAAATCTTATGGTATTATCTCTGATTTTATTTGTATAGTGAAAAAGCGAGAGTAGATGCAAGAAAGGAATCTTGGGGAATTGAATCAAAAGGAAAAGGGTAGAGATTTTGAGGAGTACTTTTGCTAGGCCATCGATGGTGAGATTGACATCCAGAAGTACTAGACAGAATTGGTAGTAGAGGAAGAATTTTTAAAATTTGAATTCAAATGGGGCTTACATGGCAGAGAAGGGAAATACACGTAGGCCATTTCAGATTTGGGAGACGTATCAGACCAGATTTACTGGAAAACTATTTAAGAATAAGGAAGCAGTTACTAAAAGGACGCCTATGCATGGAGCAACTCTAGGGGGAGGTCTCAGGCAATTTTTGAGCTAGGTTTTTGATCGCGCGTGTCGAAGCTATCAAATTAGAAATTTATAAAGTCAGATTGCACTAAACTATTTGTAGCATAGAGCAACACCAGGTCGAACCCAAAGATCATTTGTAGATGATATCAATGATATTAGGAAGTGTAAATTCAAGGGGGGTTGGTAGAAACTAATCCTAAGCTAAACTACACTAATAGAAACTAAAACTACAACAAACACATGCGACCAGCCAAAGGAAACAACTAACTTGAGATTAATGCATCCTTGGTCACTTAAGGTTCATTCAATTGATGAAAACCATAACAAGAACTCTTGAAATTATTAATGAATCTATCCTAAATAGTCAAGATTCATCCAAGAAGCAAACACATCAAAAGCTTAATGTATGGTCTAGTTTTCCTATCCTCTTCATAATGTAGATCATTAAGCAACAATCATAAAATATCTAAATCAAATGAAGCCATTAAACTCAAATATTCAAGGCAAAACAGTGAGGAAATGGTAAATAAATGGCTAGCAATTAAATGTAAGAATGAAGGAACAAAACCTCAAATTAATCTTCAAGTGTTGCAACCCCTTGGACTGGTTACAGAACTAGCCTTCTATGGAAGCCAAAAATACAAAGAAAAAGGGGAGAGCAAAAGCTTGCTCTCTGTCCCAAAAACACATGCTAAAACACTCTAAAAACTCCATGAAAAATTGAAGAAAAAGTCTCTCTCTAAAAGGCTTGCCCAGGTAAAGAAGGGAAGGCACAATGCTTGGCTGAGTGGGAATAGGTAGAAGCTGTAAGATTGGCTCTCCTCTACCCTTGCATGTGGAGCTCTTTGGTAGACTACTTCTCTCGCTTTTGCTACTCTCTTTCATGTCTCCATCTGGCTGAGTGTGTATTGGATTAAAAAATGGTGCAATGGGCTCAAGATCCATGCCAATTGGGGCCAAGAATGTCCAATTCTACATCAGCCCATTTTATGGCAACTCTGCCTCTTTGTTGTAGCCAATGTTTGACACCCATAATGACATTTTTAGCTCAAGAAGTATTCATATGAAATGTGTCCTTATGTGTTAGCTTCGATTTGGGCTTAGTTGCACCTCAATTGAACTCATATTTCTCCAGATATAGTCTGATATGTGTGCAGAGGTCGGCTGCCCAAGATAGTGTTCTGGCAGAATTCTAGTGTTGGATTCAACTCAAAATTCAGATGACTAATCATACAATTTAGTCTTGGAGGTCTGCATGAAAATTGTAGATCTATCTCTTAGCTTTCCTAAAAGAAAAAATCACATTAATTGGACAAGTGTAGCTCAAGATATGGCCAAATTACAGAAACTGCTCAGTTATGTAGAATTATGCAAATGAAGCCAATTGATTCAACGCTATAAATCTATCTTAACACAACTAGAATTAAATCATTTTGGCCCTTAAAATGCTAAGTATGGGGACAAATAAATGCATGAATTATTGTGTTATTAGTTTTTCATTACCTGCATCAGGAAGGATTGTAGAAGTACAAGGAAGGATCACAGGGGGTGGTACGATAGATCCAGAGGAGTTAGTTATTCCCTTCAAAGGAATTTCTCCAAATAGCTTGATGGAACACCAAATTGTTCTATTTAAAGATTCACAAAGTCCCAATGGAGGTTAGGCAATTCAACAATCAAAATTATTCGAGGGGTTACATGGCAATGGTTTTGTCATGATATTTGCAACTTGTTCATTGGACCTACAACACTCAAGCTCAATTTCTCTACTCTTGATCAATTCTCTAATGTAATGACACTTGATAGCTATATGCTTGCACTACTATAGAAATGGTTCTTAATAGTGGTTCAAGAGTGGCAATTTAGAATGCATTAAACATATTGGGTTCAAAAATAGATTTTAGCGACAGTTATTTCTTAGATGTTATATGTAACCATTGCTAAGTACTTGTTCTTTCCTGATGGTTGTATTGAACCACCACTAAAGGCTTCTATTTAGCGGTGGTTTCGTAGAATCACCACTGATTAGTTTTATTTAGTGGTTGTTTATTGATGGTAGTTATTATGGACTATTGCTAATGACATGACTAAGCCAAGTGACCTAGGTTAAACTCCTTTAAAAAGCAAATGTTATAGATTTTTTTTAAAAAAATCACTACTAACTACAATGTTTGTTGGCTGTTGTCACAGAACCACTACTAAGGGCATGGTGAATACTAAAATCACCTAGTGTCCCGTTTTCTCTTCATAGAAACCCTAAGCCCCAAAATTTTTCATCACCTTAAACATGAAATTTTTTTGCTCCGAAGAACCATAGTGAGACAAAGAGGACGATGACACAGAGGATCTTCTTTTTAATCTTGCGGCTTGCAATGAAAAGGGGTGTTTTTTCCATTTTTTTAAACGTCATTTGTAGTGAAAGTATTAAACTTTGACAAGTTTGTGAATCAAATGTTAAACTAGAAAGAAATCATTGAATAAATCAAAGCAGGGTAAGGTAAATTGCAAGGAGGTTATAGTTTCTATGAACTAAAACTTAGATGAGTTAGTTGCAGGTGTAGGTTAGTTGGTTGTGTTACCCTGCAATACTTGCTATTAGGTAGGATGAGGGATGTGAGCATAGAGAAGAGGGATAATTATCTTTGGGGTTGCTGGCAATATTATATTTATTCTTTTATTGGGCAAGCAAGGAATGGATGAATTATATATTTTACTAATAATTTTTTCCATGAGGCAAGTCAACATAATAGGCATAACTAATAGGAGCACCTTGAAGCATCAATCTGATGGGATACGTCACATGAAATGTGAGTATTGTGAAATTTCCACATGAAATGTCTTTTGTTGTATTTCCTCATGATTCCTTCCCAATTCTGTTTGCAGATAAATATTTTTTAATTAAAGTTTCCATTTATCTTTGTCATATATTCTCTTTATTCACTTGAAATCCTGCTTGGATGCTTATTCATCTTTAGCTTTGACATTTCACGTTATGAGATATATGCCTAAGGAATCACTAACATATTTACACTTGACTCCAATTGAGGCTGCATGTAATATTAGATTTAGTTTTATAATTTCTTAGTCTATGATATGCTTATGCCTAAGCTAAATTATTTCTATTTGTTCTAATAGCTTGAAAGATTTGATGAGTAACAAATGCATGAAGAGCAACTTAAATTTGTTGATATGATTGGTGAAATATGAGAATGATAAGTAGCTATATATGATAACAAGATTGAGGAGAACCAAATAAGTTCACTCCGTTTCTTTACAGTTGTATGCTTTATCCAGCATATGTAAATTAGAGAAAATTCAACATGTAACATAAAGATAGTTTGTTTCATTTTCTCAAATTTACATATGATGGCTGTTTGATTAAACGTGTAAATGGAATGTCTAAATTGTAAAGAGCATATGTGTCAACTTCGAATTGTGCTAATCTTGTATGTCTTTTTATTTTTTCGGTCTTCCCGTGAGTTTGAAGTGATAGAGTTATTTCAAAATTTATTATTTTGTAATCAGAGTTTACTTACCTTAAGATTTCTCAAAGTGATTGAATGCTTTCCCTTTGATGAGATTGTATTTTATGTTTATGGGTTTCTCATAGTATATGAAGTGACTAGAAAATGGGCTATGAATTGATGATTTATGCCACTTGGGCATTTAGTGAGGATTAAGTTGTAGGTTAAATTAAAGCTAGGATATTTATGCTATACTTAAGTATAATTCATTAATGATGTAATTCCATTAAATGTTGGAACTTTGATTACTGTGAAACACCAAATCAAATTATTAATATGGCATGACTATTTCACAAAATGACAATAATTTTAGTTTTTCATTTCGTGTGATATGATCCTATGAAATATACATGGATCCTATTGTTTATCTTTATGTGTTTCAGAAACTTCTATTTGCATTGGTGGCATGAAGGAGTTGCTTTCTATTGATGGTGGAATTTGGTTTGGTCCAAATCCAGTTAACCTAAAGAGTTCTTTACAACTCAAACTGTAATCTGGTTGTGCAAACAAAGAATGAAGAGATGGGGAGGAAGACCAACAAGAATGTAAAAGGATTTTTAATGTGATTTAGCTAAAACTGGACAGCACTGGTCCCTGTTTTAGCATGTGTTTTTTGGGGCCTTTTTTGTAATGATCTCCTTCCTCCTATTTATAAATGTAATTATGCAAATTGTATTTCTGTTACATCAAATAATAAATGCATGTGACAAGTATAGCTTTTACAAATTGGCTTCTATAGACTGCTGGCTAACTTTTATAAATTGCTTTCTAGAAAGGGTCTATGCTAGCTACTTCTTGTAGACTGACCCCATGAACTTGGCCTGAGAGGGGGCTTACTTCAGGTTTATCCTCAGTGAACTCTAGCTAGGTGAGATGCCGCATCTCGCTAGATGGGACTCTTGATTTGGGGTTGTTGCTGGCCCATGGTTAGTGATGTCAAACTTGTGACCTTCGCATTTGGTGCTGTGAGCTCGCTCAAGGTGGACTATTGGTTATGTCAGCCGGGGCTTATCCTTAACAAGCTGATGCTCTTAAGCGATCTTAACTCTTGAACTTATTTGCTGCTGAGTCTTTGCTAGCCCATTATGCATGGTATCAAAAAATACCTATAACACTTTTTGCTTCTCAAATTAGCGTTTTAGTATAATAACAGTCTTTTAGGGAGTTTTCTACTAATATGATTTCTTTGTAACAATCTTTTTGGTCCTTTATAATTTAGGAAATATGATATTTTTAGAATGCATGAGGTGAAACTAAGACATTTGGATGATATGAGCTCCAAAATTTGAGATGTTAAGCGTGGATTTCATAGAACTGCTATGTTAGTATATTTCTCTGGTATGGTAATGGTGTCAATGCATATGACTTTATGTAATAGCATGATTTGGACATAGTTAGAAACTGGTATAACTCTATTACCCAATTTATATTCTTATAAAATATCCATGTTTAAAGACCATAGGAATAAGGCTAGTAAGCTTTTTGTTCTTTCCAGATTTTTGGTAGTTAAATTTAGTTAGTGGAATACTTAATCATATGAGATGATCTTGTCGTTCTGTTCCAGCAACGGGCATTCTATGTACACTTTTAAGTCATGTTTTCAAGACACTTCATGTTCATACAACCTAATTTTGTTTATCTGACTATCTGTAGATGTTATTTTGGGATATAGATTTCTGGAATGTATCACCGATAGTTATTATCATAGAGATTTTAGTAACTATATGTGCCTTTATATGTGAAACCTCTATAAATGATGCATGTAATCACCCTTTGTGTGGTGAATTGTCTAATTCCTGGATGCCCTGTAAATGGTTCAATTCTTTAGGTGGTAATTATCATGTTTGCTGGTGTCAAATTGTCATCTTGGACTTTCAGTATCAGATTACTTGGCTTGGGAGGTTTTTGTGTTTGTTTGTTTCTTTTTTTTTCTTTTTTTTTTCTGTGAATTGATGAATGACTATTTATCCTTCTTAGTATTATTGCTTAGAGCAAATATTTGTTTTATATATTCAGACTCATATGGTCTGGATTGGTTTTGCTAAAGAATTATGCTATGGCAGGTTGTCTTGGATTAGAATTATTCTTATTAGGAAGATTTTAAATTATTTAAAATTTTGGTTAGCGCTATTTTCATGTTTAATTATTTGAGGAATTACATACTAAAATTTGTTCTCTGAGGGTTTCAAGAACATGAATTATGCACATCATATAAAAACGTCATTACTTCTCTGGTTATTGAATCTTGCAAATGTACATTGTTATCTGTCTCTGTCTCTGGATTTATGAATCATTCGGAATGTGAATCCTCTCTTTCTGTTCCCCTACCCCCTCTCTGTATCATATGGACTAGGGAAAAATTTCGCATGAAATCAACTAGTGAAAGTGAAGATGGGTGAATCCTCCCTTTTTGATTTGTGTTTTTCTTTTTGCTGTGATGCTTGCCTATTCAGCTTAGAGTTCTGTGATCTGACCAAAATGTTCTTAGCCTGTATAGCTCATTTTAGTTTTTGGCAGTAAATTTTACCAGGGAAGATCAGTATATATTTTTGCCTTGATTTTACATGTTTTATCTAGAATGTTAGACCTGTATTTTATTCGTCCTTATTGGAACAAGTATGTTTTAAATCTGATGATTCGTTGATCTAAGCATATTTCTTATATGAATAGAAAGGGGTTTGAACAACTTAATAATTATGTATGAATTTTAATACCCGCCTTTATTGCGACTCAAGTAGATGTCAGGTGAAGCATATGGAGATGGAATTAATATAATTGTCTAGTTTGTATATTAAACTCATAATTCTTTCCGTCTCTACATCCAAGAGAAATAGAGAATGATACCAAGCTTGTCTAAAAGCTATTATTGTTTTTATAATTATCAATCAATGACCAAGTTTGCCCATGAAGTCTTTATGTACAAAGAATTATGGTGAATGAGGAAAACAATTTTCCTGAATCATAGTAATCAAAGGTAAATCTCTGTTATATGCTGTCAAATACAATACAAATCACTTGATGTTGATATTAAAACACTAGGTAATATGTTTCTGCAATTGTCATTTATATGGATAAGCAGAAACAAGTGAGCAACTTCATTGACTCAATTCAGTGAGAGAATCTCGCATTGTTACAGAAATTTTTATTTATTCATTTATTCGGTTCATAATTATTTTAATTATTTAATAATTATTTAGTTATTTATTTTATTCAGTTAATCATTATTTATTATTTGAAGCACTTAATTATTTATTAATAATGTAAATTACTTAACAATTATTTTTAATTAGTGAATAATGAATTTAAAATTTAAATCAATATATATGAACTGCATAATTCTTATTTTAATTATTAATATTTATTTATTTTTTTAATCAATTCATAATTATTTATTAATTATGTAAATTACTTAAAATTATTTATTAATTAATGAATAATTCTTTTAAAATTTAAATAATTATATATGAATTGTTTAATTCTTATTTTAATTACTTAATAATTATTTATTTACTTAATAATTCTTATT
>JANHAO010017197.1:0-14071 GCA_026873985.1 Saraca asoca
GGGATACAGACTTCTTAGTGTCTTCTCCCATTTAATTGATGTAACACAACTGTAGCTAGCATTTAATACATGTCTGCTCTCCTCCATCTATAAATAGGATTGCCTTATTAGCAGAGGGAGGGAGGAGAGGAGAAAAAGGAGAGAGAGGCCAATCTTGTACCCAAACATTTTCTATACATTATCAATAAAATCTCTGTCATGGACGTAGGGTTCGGTGCCGCCCATATTTAGCTGAACCACGTTAAAACACTGTCTTCCCTTCCCTTTCTTCCTCCGGACCATCCCCCGCAGCACTTCCAAGAGTGGCATTGATTCCAGAACTTTACATCCTGTTAGCCGAAGTTGGTTCTCCCTACACGGACCATATTTCGCCGTCAACAAATTTGTTTGAATTGAAATCATCCCATGGCTTTTTAAAATCAAGATATCTCCAAAAAGAACACAAAAATTGTAAAAGTTTTCAAAATACTCAATTCACCCCTCTTGAGTGTGGGTTATCTTGTGCTACAACATGAAGGTAAATAATCAAATAACATAACAACTTAATATAATTGAAGTTCTTTAACCCCTAGCATATTGCATTATAATAATGCCAGGGGTCCATGATTCTCCTTTGGAAAAAAAAATATGATTACCTCTTTAAATTGACTCTAAAGTATCAACTTAATACTATTTTTCTGAAATAACAATTTTAAAAATGAAACATTAAGTAAGTATTGCCCAAATTAATCATGATTTTAAAAGCTAACCAAAATTAAAAAATAGTCACAATTGTAGACAAATTATTTAAGTAGTAAATTTACTTTAGATCTTCTAGTTCTATTCAAGTCTCTGGCTTTTGCAACCATATTTCTCCCTTTCAAAATTATTGCCCAAATAAGTAATTTCTCCAATGACTTCTATAATATTAGGGATAAATCCAAAAAATATCCAATAATTTATAATATTATATTGAAACAAAGTAATAAAAACACTACAAATCATATTATATGTATGTACATATTAACTCAAAATAGTTCATCTTTAATAGCTTGAATTTCATTGAAGCTCGAGAATGAAAATCCATATTTAGGAATACTAAGGTCTATCACCTTTTTAATTATTCGTAATTATTTTAGAAGTTCACCTTTTATCTATAGCATGTGGCCTCATATTTGTAATTTTTTAGAGCAACTTTGAGGTTATGTATCAAGTATGCATTACCTTTCTTCTAGAATTTATCAAACTTTGAAAGTAAGAAACTTTTAATTATACCTTGAATTTAATTTCCCTTTAGTATAAATATTAAATATAGATTCAAATATAAAACATTAGCCAATAAATATGGGAAAAAAATATGAAACTGACAAAACCAACATTGCACTATTACTTTGTGATTCATCAAAATTATCTCTATGCTATAGGTTTTATCATTATTCTAAAAATTAGGAACTATCCAAAAACGTATTACTCTATCCTTCAAGTTCCACATGCACTTTGATAAGGATATGTCATATATGAAATTAATGTTTTCTGATATTTTCACCTTCCTTGCTGCAAAATGAATATTTTAAATCAAATTAATTTATGTTTTATTTTTCATAACTAAATAACAATGAAGTTAAGATGAAATGTTGAACATAGAAAATGAATATTAGTATTGATGAATTGAAATAAAAAGATTGGTCGTTCAATCTAAACACCTAGTTTGAATTTATAGTGGTCATATTATACATGATTTAAATATCATAATCTCTCTAAAAATTTAAAAAATCAGTTTATCCAAATCAAATAATGTCTATTTCAATAAATATATAAATTGTAAGGATATAATATTACTAAATAAAAGAACATAAATTTTATAATATTACTGTTAAAGACATATAATATAAGCAAATCAATGATTATAAATTTTAGCAATATGTTTAAAAACACATTTGATCATATTAATTTTTATATAAATTTCAAATCAATTATTATAATAAAAAATAATATAGGGTATATCTCATTGCAACAGTATAAATTACATTTTTAAAAACACAAAACAAAATTTTCTATTTTAAAATTATTATTTTATTTTAAATATAAAATATGATTAAATAAAATAAGATTTAAAATATCATAATCTTTCTAAAAGTTTAAAAAGTCAGTATAGCCAAATTAAATAACATTAATTTTAGTAAATATATATTACAACAATATAATACTACAAAATAAAAAAGTCTTAAAATTTTTATAATATTATGTTTAAAAATATATAACATGAACAAATAATAATTATAAATCACAACAATATAATAATAGATTTAAAAATATATTTGATCATATTTTATATTTATAATATAATAATTATTTTAAAATAAAAAATTTAGTAATAAAATTTTATCTTTTGTTTAAAAATATCAAAAATAACCATATATCAAATTTTATATAAATTATTACAATATAGTGTTATATTAAAAATATATTTGATTATAAGATGAGCAAATCAATTATTATTATATAAAAAAGGAATATATCCGATTGATTTGCTCATCATACAAATTATAAAACATAATATTACTTAAAGAATGTTAAACATTTTTTAAACATAAAATAAAAATTTTATTGGTAAATTTCCTATTTCAGAAGTATGATTTATATTTTAAATATAAAATATGATCAAATAGTATATAATTTAAGTATCATAACCTCTCAATAAATTTAAAATGATAGTTTTTTTTCCTTAATCAAATAATATTAATTTTGATAAAGATATAAATATCAATAATATAATATTATCAAATAAAAAAATCTTTCAAACTTTATTATATTAAGTTTAAAAACTTATAATATAAGCAAATCAATTATTATAATTGCAACAATATACTATTATGTTTTAAAATATATTTGATTATATTAACTATTTACATAAATTGCAAATCAATTATTATAATAAAAATATCGTATATATCTCAATGCAAGTTTGTAACAATATAATGTTATATTTAAAAATATTCTTGATCATATTTTATATTTTAAATATAATCACAATTTTTACATAAGAAATTTAATAACAAAATTTTATTTTACATTTAAAAATGTTAAAAAAACACATATAACAACTTTTTATATAAATAGAAGTAATATAATATTAAGTTTAAAAACATATAATATGACCAAATAATAATTATAAAACACAATAACATAATATTATATTTAAAAATATATTTAATCATATTTTATGTTTAAAATACAACCATTATTTTGAAATAGGAAATCTAGTAATAAAATTTTATTTTTTATTTAAGGAAATCAAGCTATCAACTTCTTATGCAAATTGCAACAATATAATATTATATTTCAAAACATATTTGATTATAAGATGAGCAAATTAATGATTTTATAAAAAAATATGATATATCTCATTACTTCACTCATAATATAAATTATAAAATATAACAGTATTGAAAGAATCTTAGACTTTTTTTAAACATAAACTAAATGTTTTATTAATAAATTCCCTATTTCTGAAGTATGAATTATATCTTAAATATAAAATATAACCAAATGGTATATGATTTAAAATATCATAATCTCTCTAGAAATTTAAAATGGTAATCTTCTCAAATTAAATAATATTAATTTTGATAAAGATATAAATTACAATAATATAATATTATCAAATAAAAAATCTTCATATCTTTATAATATTTCGTCTAAGCAACTTAATTATTATAATTGCAACAATTTAATATTATTGTATAAAAAAATATTTAATCTTGTTAACTTTTTAAATAAATTGCAAATTAATGATTATAATAAAAAAAATATGACTTATATTTCATTGCAAGATTGCTACAATATAATATTCTATTTAAAAACACAATTGATCTTATTTTATGTTTTTAATATAATCATAATTTTAACGTAGGAAATTTCGTAATAAGAACTTATTTTACATTTAAAAAAAGTTAAAAAATATGATAATTTATTATATAAATGAAAATATATATATTACGTTCAAAACATATAATACAAGAAAATAATAATTATTAATAAAAATATAATATTATATTTAAAAATATAGTTGTTCAAATTTTATATTTAAACTATAATTGTTATTCTAAAATAGGAAGTTTAGTAATAAAAAAAATTATTTTTCATTTTAAAATGTGAAAAGTCAACCATATATCAACTTTTTAGATAAATTGTATCAATATAATATTACATTTTAAAATATATTTGATTATAAGATAAATAAATCAATGATTATTATAAAAAAAAAAAATGGGGTGTATCTAATTGATTTTTTCATAATATAAATTATAAAATATAGTATTACTTAAATAATCTTAAAATTCTTTAAACATAAAATAAAAAATTTATTAATATATTTCCTATTTCAAAAGTATGATTTATATTTTAAATATAAAATGTGATCAAATGATACATAATTTAAAATATCATAATCTCTCCACAAATTTAAAATGACAATCTTTATGCATCAAATAATTTAATGTTGCCAAAGATATAAATTATAATAATATAATATTATCAAACAAAAAATCTTTAAATCTTTATAATATTATGTTTAAAAACATATAATATGAGCAATTCAATTATTATAATTACAACAATATAATATAATATGACGTATAAAAACGTATTTGATCATATTAACTTTTTACATAAATTATAAATCAATTATTATCATAAAAATGGCACATATCTCATTGCAAGTTTGCAATAATATAATATTATGTTTAAAAAAATATTTGATCATATTTTATATTTTTAACGTAATCATAATCCTAACATAGGAATTTAATAATAAAATTTTATTTCACCTTTAAAAAAAGGGTAAAAAAAAAGGGAAACATATAACAACTTTTTATATAAATGGCAACGATAAAATATTACAATTAAAAATATATTTAACTATAAAATGAATAAATCAATGATTATTATAAAAAAAAATAAGGTATGTTTAATTGATTTGCTCATAATTTTAAATTATTATAAAAAAATAAGATATATATAATAGATTTACTCATAATATAAATGGTTATAGTATAATATTATTTTAAAAATCTGAAATTTTTTTATATGTTAAATAAAATTTTATTATTAACTTTTCTATTTTATAATTATGATTACATTTTAAATATAAATTATGATATATATATATATATATGTTTTGGAAGAAAAATATTTCTTGTTTTTCATGTATCCCAATATAATATCAATATTTCTCGTTTGTATATATAAGTTAGAGTATTGTGGTTGTGCGATGTCAGCACCGTAATTTACTGTAATTTTATCTGTATAACATTCGTATTTATTAGTGATTGTATTGTTAAAATGTAATTATAACCACAGTTAAAAATCATACGCAACAATGGACACCAAGTTCATCGAAATACAAATGTAAAAAGCTGTCAAAACTATAAATTTCAAACCAAATTATGTTTTACATAATTCCCTTTTCACCCTGATTCTGAATTGGAAAGACATGATCTGTACAAGGATAAAATTGTCATGTTGTAACCTGCACCAGACGTAAAATAGGAAAGGACTAGAAAAAATGGCAAAATCTGATTGACCAGTATGTGTGTAAGGAAAAGTAAATTAGAAAGCCTTTCTGTCTTTTTTAGTCAATTTTTCTATTCAAGGGCTCTTTTGTTTTGGTTCAGGCCTGTATCAATTGGGGAATAAGCTTCAAAAGGAAAGCCAACTCTCGCTGGGAGAATTGGGGCTTTGAGTTCAACTGCTGCTCCTTCCCACTCCCTTCAGTTAAACCCTCCACGTCATCAGCCACCTTTGATGGCTTCATCATCTCTGAAACTGCTTCTGTGATCTCTTGGACCAAATCAACTATTACCCCATCAATTCCCATTAAATGCTGCATGTAAACTGCTTCAGGGACATTGCTGTATGACACAATGAAAAAACATGATAAGTTAAGTTCTTATAAATGCAGTAAAGTGCACTTGTGTATCTAGGGAGCGGTTTATGGTTATTAGAAATGTGGTATGTATAGGTATGGGGAAAGTATACACTATATTTTTAACCTATTTATGTAGAAATAGATGTTTTGAATGGTAATACGAATACACAAAACGTATTTACCAAAACAAGTACACTAACTAAAAGTTTTCAATAAGCTGTGGATAGGTTTAGATTAGATTCTACTAAGCATAGAGAGATTGAGATTTTGAGGGAGAGCAATTTAGACTACAAATGACCAAGTCTCATGTATTTGTCCAGCAATAACGCATTGACTAATATAAAAGAAATTTTAAAAAAAAAATGAGGAGAAAGAGCATACTTTAGTTGGCCGTAGCTAAGGAGGGAAAGCTTAGAATCTCTGATTTTTGTTACAGCTC
This sequence comes from Saraca asoca, assembly GCA_026873985.1. Lineage (NCBI taxonomy): Eukaryota > Viridiplantae > Streptophyta > Magnoliopsida > Fabales > Fabaceae > Saraca > Saraca asoca. Next base: position 6,348 of record JANHAO010017197.1, read on the forward strand.
CAGGATTTCTGAAGACTGCTTTTACCTCAGACACAATTCCTTGCAATCCATTCTCCAAACAGAGCTTGATAGCCTCCTCCAAAGAGTTTCTTCTTACATCATAGAATAGATGAGATCCTCCATCTGTCAGAAAGAAGACCTGGCATGACATTTAACAGAAAATTTGGAGTTAAGAAAGAGAATTAATTGCAAAAGAGCAAATTTTTTTCCTTTCAAATTCAAAAAAACAGAGAGCTTACGGGGTAGGTGCTCTGCAATTTCCGGACAAGCCGAGCTGCATCAGGCTGGAAAGTTGAGAATATAATGGGCCTCTCATTGGCATACTTAAACACTATCTGTTCCACAAAGTACAAAAAATTAGGAGATTTATTGTCAAAGCTAGACAAAAGGGGAAAAAATGGATTTCCAAAGGTAATAATGCTAAATTAACTCATTGACATCCACTCACTTATTTACTGAGTAGTCAGAATCTGAACAGAGATTGATAAATAAGGGTATTCAATTAAATCTAGATTCTACCGAGAGTACAATTAGTGTGACAATAATATTTCAAGGTACAGGTGGTTGAATTGTAGTAAAATATGTACCCTTAAGATGGCTTGAAGGACATGAACAAGATAATCTTGCTCATAGACAATGTAATCGTCCAACTTAATCTCAATGTTAAAACCCATGGTAGGTTCAACCTTGAGAAAAGCTTCATGGAGGGTACAGAGTGAATCGTCCTGATCAACATTCCAGTTTACAATTCTCCCATCTTTTGTTTTCCGAAGCAAAGCTTTTCCCACTTTACCAGCCTCACTCTGGAGGCCATAGCAGAGGAACTCAGACAGACACAGATCTGTGACTCTCTTTTCAAACACAGTGCCCTGAGAATCCCAATCCAGAATTAATTGTTCGTTATTCAATTCAAGAAGTAATTTAATTAAAGGAAAAGGCTTGGAGCTGAAAGCTTACACTTTCTTCGGAGATGATGAAGTCGTCATGAAAAATGACAGGGCAGTCATCTTTGGTCACCTACAAAAAACCAAGTTTTTTGCTTAAACTTTTTTTTCCTGTCTTTTTGCTTCTCATTCACCTTCATACTTGTTTTTTTAAGCAAACCAATGTAAAAATAAAGGAAAAAAAAAAAGGACAAGTAGAAAATCAGCACCCTCACAAATTGATTGAAGAAAAGAACATACAAGAAGAAAAACCCAAGAACTTTAAACCCAGGGATCCAGAGAAAATATGAATTACGAACCAAATCATGGTAATAAATTAGATTGAGTTTATAAATACAAAAGAAAAAAAAATTACAGACATTGCATAACAAAATTATTGTCAATTGTGGTTGCAGACTCAAACGCAACACCTATATTTAGCAGTTAGGACCGCAATTGAAAGTTATGAATCAAACTACCACAATTGACCAATGTATGGCTCATAAAACGACTAATCCATAATTATAATAATAGAAAAAACGTAAATAAAAATTCAAAAATAAACACTGCGGTACGCGGCGATTGTACGCCGCATCCTTTCAAATACAAGCCCTGCCTCCAGATTCCGATCAAAAATCTTCTGAAACATTTCATAAGAAAGCATTTTTTTTAAAAGAAAAAACAAAGAAAGAAATTAAAAAGGGAAAATGTCCGAATCTATGATAGAAAAGAAGAAGAAATTGATCAGGCAAAATAGATAGCTAATTAATCACCTGAACGTCAAATTCGATGAAATTGACGGGGAATGCGGCGGCGGAATTGAACGAGATGATGGAGTTCTCTTTAAAGTTTCTCATTCTCGGATCTGATGACTGTAAGACATTCATGCCGTTCCCTCTATGACCAACCACCACAAACTTTGGCATTTTCAATTCGCTGCTCCGGTGGCCATTGGACATGTAGGCGGAGGCGCACAGCGGAAGAGAGGCGTGGTCGAGGCAGGGGACGTCGGTGACATGAACGGCCTTGAGAGCCATCCCCGGAGAAAAGAAGGAACGCCGACGGGGGAGCTGAAGGATAGAGTGGAAATTTTTCAGATTGTTGCTAGCCCACCAATGAGACTTCTTGGAGGGTATTTATGGCGTACTACGAGCGTCGGATATTCCCGCGCTTTGGATATTCTTTTTTGGATCTTCAACGTCGCTTCATGCACGTTCCAAAAAAATTCTGTCAGCTTTGACGGTTTCCTTCCTATTTATGACGTACAATTAGATTGTACGTAAAATCTCTTGATGGAACAGGGAAAAGTGCACGGAATAACCACCCACAATTTTTATATACAAATTGTTTAATCATTTAATGATTTGTAAATGAATTTCATGAAAATTATTAAAATTTTTATTATTATTAAAACTGTCAATTATTTCTAATTTTAATAGCATGTTATTTTTCTAGTATAAAACATTTTATATAAAAAAAGAATAAAATGATTATTTTATTTTATTTTTTTAAGATATTATCAAATAATATGAGAATAAAATGAAAAAATAATTAATAATTAATATTTTTATTAAAATAATATATATTTAATTCAATATTTATTAAATTCAATATTTATTATATAATTTAATACGTTGAAAAAATATTAATATAATAAATGATAAAAATTATATTTAAAATTTTATTGTTAAAATTAAAATTCATAATTTTTTCATAAATGGATCAAAATGGAATCCAATTTTTTTTTTTTTAAGAAATTATGAATTTGGAATAAGATGCCACCTCACCAAGATTTCTGACAATGCGTCAGCCTTTTATTTAATTCTTGATGGGAGTGGATAAGAGGTGTGGATCCACGATGGAATGAGGTGGATACATCTCACCCAACATAGAAGAAATATTCGTATTGAATAAAACAAGAATGGATACACGTGGATCACATAAATGAACAATTTTTTATTTTGATAGTATTATTATAGGGTATGGGTCAAAATGCGGACCAGATCCTGTTCCTTTTCTTTTTTTATTTTTTATCATATTAAAAAATTGATATAAAATTTTATATAAATCTTATTATATATAAAAAATGAAAAAATTTAAGTTTCATTATACATAAAACCTTTAATAATATAAAATCATAACTAAATGGAGATAAAGAATATCTAAATTAATAATATATTAGTTGGTGTTTAGGTGCTACCCTCATCTTATCCTTCAACATCAGTTAAATTAAAATTATATAAGTGAAAAACTAAATTAACACCAACTTTTTTGACACAAATTTGAATATCTTTAGTCTAATGGGAGCGATGACATGAAAACTATGAAATTGTAAAGCTATATTTGCGTCCATAACACTAATGTTCTCGTATTTGTAATGATTCTATTGTAAGATTTTTCGTTCTGTTAATAATTTTATAATATTTACATATATTTTCTAATATAAAAATATTATTTTTAATCGAATTATGCAACCTTTTTAATATTTACGAGATACTGACTGGAAAAAGACATACTTATCTTTTCAGCTTCAACGGTTGAGATTCAAATTGGATGAATTATTTTGTCTCAATTTTGTTGTATCCAAGGTGCCCAACATTGAGGAAGGACTAGAATACAGAGTGTCATAAATGAGATAAAATAATTTAATATATAAAATATGTGAATTCTTTATATAAAAATTTGAACCTACACGTTAAATTTTATATCTTTCTTTTTTTATTTTTATGATGTAAATTTTTTCTTATTTTATGAATATTTAACTTTAGTTTTATATGAGTGGACTCAATATTTAAGAGTCATGTGACTCACATAGGAATTAAGTTTTCACAAAAAGTTGAACTTCCCAGGAAATAAGTTCTTGTGTAAATTTTCTAGGAAGTATTGAAAGTTGTTTAATTAACATTAAGAAAGTACAACTATCCAAGAAGTAAGTTTCTATATAATATTTGGTTTAATTATATACTTCTTAAGAAGTATTATTATAATGATCAAAATATCCTAAATAAAAGTTATACTTTTTTTATCAAGATAATATGCAAATTTTTAATGAATACCCTTGTCATTATTTAATTTTTACAATAATAGTTTTATATTTTATTTCATTAAAAACATAGAAAGTAGAAGTTATCTAGGGCTAGATAAGTATCTTTCTATACTATGTAGAAAATAAAATTTCTTGAGAAGTATAACTTATTTCATTTTTTAAATTAGTGACCAACTAAATAACTCAAATATTTTTTATCCCCAGGAAAGTTATACTTCTCGTAGAATTTTTTGTAAATCAAACAACTTCTTAATATACATAACAATTTAATAAAAAAAATCATATTTATAAAAATTTTAAAAAGGGTAGTGGGTGAATTGACCCACTTTCTTTTATGGGGCAAAACCACTAGGAAAGAGCATTATGAGAGCTATTTCTTTGAATGGAAAGCAGTTTTTGCGTCCATGTGATGTGCATCAATTTAGTGCCATTGTCTTTTCACGAGGCTAGCTTCAATTTCCACATATACTTCCATTATCCTTTGGTTGTTTGATTCACTTGGACTTTCCTACACCATGTGCAAAACCCTTCTCCATTTCATCATTAACTCGTAAGATTTTTTTTGGGGGTAAGATGACTTATTAGAATTAACTTGTTTAAGAAATTGAGATAGACTTGCACAGATTTGGACCCTTGAGTTAAAGCATTTCACACTTCACCCTTGTGTGGTACTTTTGGGTTCTCTTCTGTCTTTATTTCAAGAATTTATGAAGGTTTTCCCTATGAATCTGGTGAAGATTTTGAAGATCTCTGCTGCTGCTAAATGGAGTTTGGGTTAGCAATTGTTTTTTCTGTTTGTTGTTTGTGAAGGATACGGTGAACTTCATGTCGTAGTTATTAGACGTGTTTGCATCCTTCTCTTGCATATGGATCCTTCTCTTGCATATGGATTTGTATTTCGTTGTATGAAAAAAAAGGGTGAAACAACAACTATCAGATTATGGCTTGAAATTTGACATAATTCCTATATTGTGTAATAACACTAGTGCTATCAATCTAACTAAAAATCATATCATGCATTCAAAAACAAAACATATTCAAATCAAACATCACTTTATTAGGGATCATGTTCAAAGAGGTGACATCTCTATTAATTTTGTATGTACTAAATTTCAATTAGCTAACATTTTTACAAGACCTTTGGATTAAAAATGGTTTGTATTCATTCGAAGAGAATTAGGGATGTTAAACCCCTTAGAAAATGATCTAAATGACCAACCTACTATATTTTTGTTGTTAAGTTTTGTATTTTGATTATGCTTATTTGATTTGTATCTTGCAAATTTTAACTTAGGCATCAGAGTTTTCTAAGTTTGTTTTGCAAGTACACATTATGAAATTTGAGGTAAAAATTGTATTAAGTTGTTTGATGTCCATTAATATAGCATATGTTAAGAATTTTGGAGCAAAACTATATGAAAACTAATTTCAGAACTCTTTAAATCAAATCCTAAATCGATTCAAATTTTTCCAAGTTTTCTAAAAGTTTTTGAATTGATTCTCAAATCAATTCACAACTCCAAATTTTTACATAATGAATTAATTCATGAATTGATTCAGACAAATTTTCAATCCTTCGGGAAGAAATCAAACAATTTCAAAATTTTATTACACTGAATACATCAATTTCAAAATCGATTCAATCCTGTCCCAATCGATTCATGAACCAATTCAACCTTGTTGAAATCGATTCATGAACCAATTCATTAAGATTTTCTAACTTTTAGTCATTGTTCCAAAACTTCTAAACCTGTAACATAAACTCCCCTAGTCGATTTCAGAATCAATTCAACAACTGACATTTGTAAAAATAAAATGATTCATGCATTAAGTCTAAAATTGTGTAGAATCATTATTTCAGGGGAAGGTTATTAAAATTGCTAAAGATTAATATTATAATTAAACTATAACTATCTTTTAATCACTTTATCTCTATTATATAATGTGATTTTAAACTTTGTTACTCATTGAGGCACTATTCCTTTTTTATCTGCTAAAAGGGGGAGAAGTATGGTATATTTTAAATAAATTTTAAATAATTGAAGAATGATAAGATTTAGAAAAGGGAGAAGTAAACCCTCATTCAAAATTCTGACTGTATGCATATTTTTCTACCTATCTAAAATTGTTTGTCACCATCAAAAAAGCGGAGATTGTTAGCCTGGCTATCATTTCTTTAGTTTTGATGTTGAAAAACATTTTTATTTGATATCACAATCTAACCATATACCTTGAGTATTTGTTTATTTTGCAGACCTAAAGTTGATCGAGTGACATTGAAGATATCAAGAGATCCAACCTAGTCTTAGGGCTTATTAATTTTTATAGGATCTTTTGTAAGTGTAATTTAATTAGTTTTTTAACCAAATATTTTTCTAAAATAGCTAATCTGAGGTTGAAATAAACTAAATGAAATGAGTTTAAATCAAATATTTTTTACCTATATTTTAAATGCATTCTCACAAGTTAAATTTTTATGAAAAATTATTTTTCACTTTGTGAATCGATTCATAGAAGGAATCTTGTGAAATGCACTCAAATCAATTCACTAATCAGTTCATAAAGAAAAGTTTTCAAAAATGTATTTACCAAAATATTTGAAAACATTTGGAATCAATTATGTAATTGATTCACAAATCTTTTTACATAGAGGGTTAATTAATTCATACGTCGATTCGGTCATGATTTTCTTCATGATTTTCATAAGCTGAATTGATTCACAAATCGATTAATCAATTATGAGTTAGTTATAGCCGGTACGAATCGATTCAGGACTTAAAAATTAGTTATTTTCAAATCTTAATTACAATAACTATAAATACACTCTCACTCTCATTTTTAACATAAAATTCATCATTCTCTTTCACTTTAAGTGTGAAAATTACAAAGAGTCTCTTGTGTTTCATTTGATCTAACTCAGCCTCTTAAAATAACATTTGATTAATTGCTTGGATTAGATTCTTACACAGTTAGTTGCTTGAGATTTTTATTTCAAACTTTGATATTGTTTTCTATTACCAAAATCTTGTTTTTTTTCTTTTTTAAGTTTTTGAGATTGATCAAAAACTGGAGATATAAGGAAAAAGTTGATTTTCCCTTACATCTTCTATTAGTTGTAAGGTTGATTACAATTAACCTAAAGGTGTATTGTTAGTGTATCTAGGCTAGGCAAGAGCCTAGTGAAATCTTGTTGTAAACTAATTTTCAGGAGCCCAGTTTAAATCCTGTGAATTATAATAAAAGACGTCATCCAATTGAGGATTGATCCAGTGGATGTAGACTTCATCTGCGATTTTAGGAAAAATTGAACCACTTTAATACTCTGGTGTTTCTTGTTTATCTTTTATACACCTTTCGTTTCTGCACTGCTAGCATTCTACTGCATTATTGTTGTTCTGATATACTGCATATCTAACATTCTGATATTCTATATTCTAATGCATTTTTGTTAATCTAAAATTGTTAAACTGAATTTAATTGGATTAAATGAAATTGAATTCATAACACTATTAGTAACTTCAATATTATTCTTTATCTTCCAATAGAACCTTTCTTTGAAATACCTTATGCAACAAGAATCCAATTTCAAAAGCTCAGAGAGTATACAATTTACAAACTGTTAACCTTAAAGAGTTTTGTTAACCCCAAAAGAGCTTTTATTAGTTTTGATTGTTGAAAAACAATTGAAAAGTTCAATGTTATATTTTCTTGAACTAACATCTTATTTTTAGAATGATCTATTCATTTTCAGGATT